>JAVTVY010000457.1:0-36620 GCA_036873755.1 Hanleya hanleyi | reverse complement strand
TAATCACTATTTACCTTCAAACATTGGCAAGGCAAAAAAGGGTGTAGATACTTCTATGATATCTTGAATTTCGAAATGCTAGGTCCTCAAAAGTTAATGGAAAAATGGGAGGGATATTTCAATACGGGAATACACTGGGCAAATGCATACTCATCGATCTTCCACTGTACTGAATACACGAGATTGAGGGACTTCCAGTACAAAATTATACACAGAATAGTGGCAACGAAGTCCTTCTTAAATAAAATTGGATATGTAAACGATGATATATGTGAATACTGTGGAGAAAATGTGGAAACCATGGAACACTTGTTTATAGAATGTTCGATTGTTGAAACACTTTGGACAGATTTAGAAAAATGGCTAAAAGAAACAGCTAAGATGAGTGGACGCATTGATCCTCATAAAACAATAGTAAGTTGGGGCAAAGATCAATGTGCACTGAATACATTGATGGTGTAAACAAAGAAATATATTTTTAACAATAAAGCTGAGAAGACTGGTCTCCACATGAAATTTCTCATCAATATTTTCTATAACCATTAGAAAGCAGAACGATATATCGCCAGCACATCAAATGCGATTGATAAATTCAGAAAAAGATGGTGTTTGTTTGAAATCTATTTTGAAAACATGTAAGAGCTGTTGCAACGTATAAAAGGAGTGACTTAGTGAGAAGTGAATGTAGTGAGAAAGGTGTATTTTTCGATATTATTACAATTATAAAATAGTTAATAAAATAGCTATCCAGTATCGGTGTACTGGCCATGCCATATTCATATGCATACATTTATGTGTATGGGTGTGCATATACATATATGTGTATGTGTATATGTATATGCATATATATGTATATATATATGTATGTGTGTATGTGTATGCATATGTGTAGTGTGTATATGTATATGTATGTATATGTACGTATGTATATGCGTGTATGTAGGTGTATATATGTTTATGGTGGAAATATATACACGGAAAATCTGTCTTTGTGTATGGCAGAATATATATGTATAAATGTAGCTGGATGGTATAGAGGTTATATAATTTGTCTATCTTATGTTATTATTTGAATACAATGTTGCATGAATGTGTGTTATGAATATATATGGGAAAAATAAAAATATTTATAAAAAAAAAAAGTTGGCTCCTTTATCTTCATGAAAGCATTGCTGAGATACAGATCTTCACAAGGATCGGTTTTGGTTCTTGGGGCCCATTATGCAATCAGAATATTGAAGTATGGGGGCACGAGAATTCTTGACACTACGCAGACATCTTTTCCGCCACTATTAATGTTTCACTTGATTTTATGAAATTATTTCCTGCTCCGATAAATAATTAGAAAACTGGACGAAGAAATAAACGGAGGAAGGACAATATTGAATAGCGACGATGACTGGATTGACCGCCCTCCACACTCCCCTCTGCTCTCATTATTTCCCTGTCGCTTATACCAGGAAGTGGTTTTAGATTTTTCTTCATTTCCCCTCAATATTTGCCAGGTTGGTAAAGTTATCTTGGTGCAATACAGATACAGCAAGCGTCGGGCTATCCACAAATATGACTTTTATTGTGCATACCCCCCCCCCCCACTACCATACACGACCACCCTCTCCCTTCATTCTGTGACACATATTTCGGAATAACCAATTATTTTCGGTGAGGACAGGGAAAAAAAATTTGACGGGGTACGTCAGCGAATGTCGGCTATGACACTTGTACCTAGATAAGAATATGTCGGAATATTAACCTGTGCTATCATATCATATACTGCCCGATTAAGACGTTCTGTATTCTCACCAAAATTTCGCAACAAATCATCTGTATGTTGGAGATATTTTGCTGGTGGCGCCATGTTGATTCACTGACAAGATCTTTTGACATATGTCTTAAAGTTTGGCGACGTAGGGACTGATAGATTCTATATTTTCCCTTATTTTCGACTTTGAAACGCCCCTTACATCTGATGCGAAAACATATATAATCAAAGCTCTTAAATTAGAATATTTAGTGTATATTATCCCTAATATAACCGACGATGTCATGCTCAACCATAAATGCTAAAACCAAAAAACCCACAATCATAACCATTGAACTTGCGCTGAGCTTTATGTTAAATGACCTGGCCGCCCCCCATACAAACAGGCTAACTGAATCTCAACAGCTTTTCGCCATTCAGTGTTTGTGAACTCACCAGTCACAGCCACGTTCAGCTATTCTTATCCATGACCTAAAATTCCCCAAAATGCCATAAACGTTTATGATGTATTTACCAGATAAAAATCATTTTGAAACAGTTAAATGAAGGCAGTGAAAGGGCTATTAAATATTTTATTTTAGGTACATTTATTAATGTTACAGTGCTTCATTGTTTAGAATCCTTGCAAATGTGTTGGTCACGAGAGCAGATCGTAGAACGATATTGCTGTGTTTGTCAATGACTTAAAGATTATGTTAACCTGGCAAACGAAGAAAGAGGTTTTACAAGTGGACATATAATATCCAACTAATCAGAGACTGTAGTAGACAAGTTATATGTAGTAGATGATTTTGGGAAAGAACTAATAAATTAAAGCGAGATATTCAGGTCAAGGGTTATCGGAAACATCCAGGTTTTTTTATCCTTATTTGGGGCTAGCAAACAACATATTTGAATCCGTTTACATTGTGATCAAAAGATTAACTTGGTAATATGGTTCTGTGTTTTGATTACTTGCGGAATTACTACGACTTTGAAATTCACCGAGGATTCGCTGGCCTTGGTAACCATAAACTTAAGTCTGCATTTCAACATTTTTCTTTATCCTTAGATGACGTGGATCTGCCAAAAGATTAGTGACGTTTACGAATATAGTAGAATTTGTTAATAATTAAGAGGAGATCATCTCTTCTGTAAAACGTATCATGAATTCTTTTGGCGATAATGTCCAGAAGGAAAACAGTGTTTCTTTGGCAGAGAGAGAGAGAGAGAGAGAATTAAGGTTTAACGTCGCGTTCGTATTTCTTTGGGAAGTACTAGTAAGGATAATAGTGGGGAATATTTGAGTGGGGAAATGTAGAGGAGGAAGAGGTAGAAGAACAGAAACATTGTGTACTAAACTCGAGCCAACGGGCTATGACAAATTGCACTGGAAAATCATAATGTACAATTTGTAAACGTAGTTGACCAGCAAATAACAACTGTTACCATAGTATAGCTGCCAGAATTTATTTTGAGGAAGCTCCTCCTGATAGCAACCCAAAACCTTACGAATATTCGCTGCTGCTAAATCAAAGTAATTAACTTTTGGAATAATGTGTGTTGTTGCATTCATAATTGTGTAATATGAGGAAAATCTGGCCCATGCTCCATTTGATAACCCAGAAAACATAGGGAATAGCCCTAGTTTTGAAGCATATTCATTAAAATTCATATAAATAATATTTAACTTTTTCTTACATAACAGTTTGCAGATAATAACAATGTCTATCAGAATTTATCAAATTGAATGAGACGTTGCTGTTCAAAATTTTCAGCTAGAAGGCTTTCAAAGGAAATCCCTATCTCTTAATCTTGGAAAGGGAGATAACCTAATAGGAAAAACGGGTAAAATGGCCATTAAAGCGAAAAATCACCAGCGGACATCCTTAAGCAAGTCATGAAAATGTGGTAGAAATCGCCCTGAACGTTTAGAAACAGATAAAATTATAGATATCACTCTTGCTCCAGACTCCAAAGATAGTTGTCCTATTGTTGATTGACCAGCATGTAAAGCGAGCTAAATGTATAGATAACGATCGTATAAACTTGCTTTGTGAGAAATTGCAGGTTGATTACGAGAAAGAAGAAGAATATGAAACATGGGGAAATTGGTCTTAAAAATAAACATAGACAGAGCCTATTGGGAATAATAAATATCTGTGTTCAGATGTAATTAATGTGGCCAAGCTAATTATCAACAGACCATTTCCGCGTGTATTTGGCTTTCAGGTAACAAACAAGGCGCGGGTTTATAAATATAGTCCTCTTATTACCGTTAAGAAGAGCAACAAAATGGTTCATATCTCTGTGTGTAGTAAAATATTTTGGTATCAATTCGTTTCTCTCTTCAATCGAGGACATTCTATTAGAAAATGAAATTCGTCTCCTAGTTTATCTGAGGTGAACAGTTCACACACTCGCATATCTCTAGTGATATTTCGATACCTTCCCGTCTCGATAGGTAGACGATGATTCAGCGTGCGGAACCTGCAGAACGTTATACAGTCTTGATGGCAAGTAATTGAAGTAATTTTCTAGGCCAAATTGAAGTTTAACGCAGCTATACAAGCAACAGTTTGTACTTTCGGTAACTGTAGACCTCCATTCTTGCATATACTGATCGTGGAGTTTGAGTTTAACAGCCTTCTGTATCCATTTCGGGTTATAATTCTCGTAATTATCCCATTCATTAGACATTCCACATTGATCCAAAATACCTTTCACGAGAAGGTTCAAAGGTGACGAATAAATTCCATTTACGTGTAACTTGTACATAACCTCATGCATTTTATAGCTTAATTTGGCGTCTTTACCACTCCAGATTTTGCACCAGAAATTGATCACTCTATATTTCAAAACAATATTCAATGGAAATCTCCCTAGCTCTCCGTAAACCATACACGTTGGTGTAGCGGTCTTTAGATTCAACATGTGCTTCAGAAAAGATAACTGAAGTTCAGCTTACAGTAGCCTCATATTTCACAGTTGTACAATAGTATGGGTAATACCATTAAGTCAAACAGTTCCAGTTGTATTTTAATCAGCAATCTGTGTACTCTACATTTCCCAATTAAACTATACATAGCTTTTTGGCCCTGTTCAGCTAATGATTTAATCAGTTACTATTATACGAAAATATCAGGCGAGTGATCAACAATCTTCAATGTTTCACCCCTGTATTTTAAACTCATGATAATTCTTCACTTTCCTTTTTGGAATATTATCACATTTGTTTTATCCACATTCACTTTCAATTTCCACAACGTGCAATAGATAGAGAAGGAGGCTAACGCCTTTTGTAAACCCTCTATACTGTCGGAAAATATCACCGTATCATCCGCATACATAAGTAGCATGCTTTTTAGCATCACATCTATATCATTGCTATCAATATCAACGGGCTTAATTCTTCTGAATCATTCACAAACAATGCGAATAGTAGCGGCGACAAATTCTCCCCTTGACGGACTCCTTGATTACTAATAAAATATTCCAAAGTGATCCCATTCACTCTAACACATGACTTAATCTCTTGGTACATATTTCCAAGTAGATTCAACATCTTACCACCAATACCTTTGTCTAGGACTTTTTTTCCATAACCCTACTCTCCAAACAGAATCAAATGCTTTTTCGTAATCTACAAATACACAAGAGAGCTTTCTTTTCTGTGCTAAGAAATGGTCGATTAAGCATTTAAGAACAAATGTGTGATCTATACGACGCTATAACCTTTTCTGAAACCGGCTTGGTTTTCCAACATCATGTTTTTATCGTATACGTACATACTTTGAAAGTTGAAGAAGAAACCTGCTCAAATAACATACAAGGTGAATTGTCCTTGTTTTTGTGGTATGCCAGACTGTTGGGAGAAACATAGTAGGGAGTGAATGATCAAGTGGGAGAAAGCAGCATATTGAATGGAAGCATGTATCTTCGTGTTGTCGCATTGATAACATAGCTGAATGAATTGCATTATATGCTATTCATTGTCTTCCATGTTTACCGTGAATCTTCATTCATATGTTAGTTGTTATTCTAATCCCGAATTGTGTGATGTCCCCGATCAGAAATATGATTGATCTTATGTTTTCCCTATCTTGTATCTGTTTATTTTTTTTCTACAATGAAAACAACATTTTGTTTTTCAAATTCCCTGGTAAAAAATAATTCTCAGTTATAAAAATCTTTCTTCTCCGGATTTTCGTAATTTGGTTCCCTAACTGCCCAGTGGTTTCATGGATTTGTCTGAATATTTTGTCTTGATAACTATGAGGTCAGGTAGGGTGAACTGAATTTCATACAGGTATATTTGTACCAATAAAAATCATCCGTAGATTTTCCTCATTCCCACACGTTTACACTTGATAGGACGATCCTGAACATGTATATCAATCTAATGCTATGTCATTCATTCCATAAATAACTAGATAACTGGTAAAGATACTCAGCAGAGGGGTATATTCTCTATTGCTTATCATGTTAAAATCGACAGCTGAATAGGTACGTTTTTTATTCATGCATATACAGGACTTAATTAAAATTCTCATCTCGCTGAATGCTTGCTAAAACATCATTTTATTGTCCTGGATTGATTAATAACAGAACTTTGTGTTTGTAAAATTGTTTTTAATTTAACTTCATCTGAACAGTTTGCATTCTTCATATGCTTAGATTTGGGTTGGTCTCCGAAATTTATATGACCAATGAAGAACATCGTAGCAGTAAGCATCATAAATCATCCGTGTTATGTTTACTTCATTACCTGATTCTAGCCAGCATGGTAATTCTAAAACGATTGCTATCTGTTTTGCACATGCTTATCTGTCATTCGGACATCTATAGAAAGAGAAAAACTATTGAAAATATTAGTGTTTATCCGATTATTTCAGGTTGCACCGATCACTTCATAAAGACTCTGGCCGGTTAGTCACAACCTTGTGTATTACAACAAGTTTGGCATCGTTCATGACGCTAGGGAGCTTATTCAGTATTTCTAAATGATGAAATATCAGCTGTTCTTCTATTGCGTAAAGCCAACCTGTGGAAGAGAATAAGAAAGAAATTTTCATTACAGCAAGAATATGTTCCTTATTTTATAGCATACATTCATATGATTTCATGTTATCCAGCATGGAAAATACGTCTATATTGCGGGAAAATTTCTTGAGTTTATTAAGTTTCAGTTTATGCATATTTAGAACTTCAGCTGTCATACGAAAACAGTCTTCCGATTAGTGAAGCGAAAACCTTTTGTGGACGAGGGCAGTCTGATGAACGTCGGGTGTGAGACCTATAATCTTTACGGTCCAGATCACCAGATATCCAGATTGGATAGAATTTTTGTGCAACTCACTGATATAGACTAGATCATATGCAGGCTGCGACCATTTTAATCAACTTCAAAGAATAATATGAACAGGTAAATCCCATAAGCGAGCGGAGAAATACTTCTTCCTCTCGTTTCTGGCTTTGTCTATTCATATCAAGTTTTCCACCTGCTCTAAATTAGCACAATTACAGGGACTTGTACTGTTGTAGTACTCATTCACATAATTTCTTGTTTCACACAGAGCTTATATTTGAAATGGAGGAAATCTAAAGTACCGGTACTTTTGTACTTTTGAGGGTTCCATTTGATCTGCCCATACCTACCCCAGGAATAGATATGGGCAGATAGATTTGCCCCAACATCTTGGCCTCCTTCTTCCTGTCCTTATTTTGTATAGTATTTTACACTGAACAAATATTTGATGCACAATGATGCATACGATGGATTATTTGAGAGTCAGTACCTGTAGAACTTAACAGTATTAAAATCCATCTAGTATTGTTGTAGTACTGTCTAGTACTGTCTAGTATTTGTCGACATAGCCTAGAGCAGATAAATGTGACAAAATTTATAATAGGCAAGAAATAATCATGGCTCACAAATGCAAAATAGTTGTCCTTCGTCAAAGTAAAAACGAGCCCCTTAGTTATAACCAGCAATCATTCAATTCAAAACAACCAGAACTTTGCCGCCCATCACTGGCATTCCCCAGACCCTGTGCCAGAACAGTTTCAGGCAAATATCAACACGAATGCTGATACGGCTCACTTTTGGTCAATCTCAGTAAACTCAGATATAATATCACGGAATATTATATCTGAATTCAGCCCTATATAAATCCCATGCGAATCTGAAACTATAGATTTGTTAGCCAATCAGGTGGCTAGCTTGTAGAAATCACGCCCACAGTAAATTACAAGCGTCCAGTCCGCCATTCATAATCCAGCCGTCGTCCATTAGAGAATATCCGCGTCCATAATCCAAAGACCTATTCCATTTTCCACATAACAGTATTAGCACCAAATTCAAAAAGACAATCATAGTATACATAAACATAGGCTTGTTTCCTGCAAGAGAGAAGCGGTCAACAGTTTTCAATGATGCCGGCAAGACATCATGATGTTCCAAAAATACGTGGACTAATATATAAACATTATCGGGAAACAGTATCCAACTATGGCATCATTTCTAGACAAGGTGCGTGAAGATCAAAGAGTTTACTCCCGCCGAAAAAAGTCTGGCTTTGTTAAGCGGTAGAAAATATCAGAAGATTGTGCCGTGCGCGATGTTGATCTCCGTGAAGTAAACGTCAATCATTGTCAGAGAGAAAAGTCAAAGATGGTCGTGATTGGCTCATTTTTGGATCTCACAGAATATCGACGAACATTTCGCACGAAGTTTTCAGTATTCCCCTGATTTACCATCTTGGTTTACCTGGATTAACTTTTGGTTTGATCCCCCATCGAAATCTTCACGGATCAAATATTTAATTGTCCGAATTTTGTCTGGTCCTATGATTTCCTGTCACTGTTCCAGGTGGTTAGGGTGTTATATTCTGTCATATATAAGGCAGCATTATTGTAAAGACATATTAATAAGAATAATCCCTTTCCTTTAATTATCGGACATGAACTCTTAGAATGATTCATTCCAACGTCACATATATACTGTCACTGTCTTATTCGGTCTTTCCATTACAAATGGAAAGACCTTTTGTTATTCTACGGATTATTAGGTCTTTCCATTACAAATGGAAAGACCTTTTGTTATTCTACGGATTATTATTAGGTCTTTCCATTACAAATGGAAAGACCTTTTGTTATTCTACGGATTATTATTATTCTTCTTATTCTTATTCTGTTTTTGCAATAGCGGCTAAACGGTTTCATATACAGCTTAGATATTTGGTACATTTGTAGATACTGGGCTGAAGTTTCTGGTACAAGTATTCAGGTTTGACCTTGACCTTGACCTATTGCGCTATGGGCTTTTCTGATAAAAAGACCATTTTGCGAATATTGACCAAACGCATAAGGCGATGCAGCTGAAATTTAAAATGTAAAAGTTTGCAGATGTACCCAACAAAATAAGCCAATAAAATAAGTAGGTCAGACGAGCAGTTTTCGAGTTCTCTCCCCTGGTCCTGTTTTTCTTGTTAGCGGTGTACAGGCAAAACTAAAGAACATATCTGAAAGAAAGTAGATGGTTGGTAAGTCTTATATATGGCCATGCTGTAGTTATATTTTTGAACTGTTACGTAACAAGAAACAGTAGCTATCTCCCATTTGATGGTTTTCAAAACACGTCATTTTAGAAGGAAATGAGATACGGCATTGATTCTTGTAACATTAATGAATACTTTAATGACCTTAAATTTGACCTTTGACCTCTGGGAGCGTCTCCGTATGAGTACCAAGTTTGGTGGTCAACTCTTGAACGGCTGATGCGATCAGTTTGAAAATAAGGTCACGTGACCTACATCATGTCATAAGGTCAGCACTTGTGTCAGAACTCAGCCTTAACCTTGACCTTTGAAGTGATCAGCATCCAAATATCGAAAACAAGGCTTCCATTTACTGAAAAAGTAACACACTGACGGGCAAGAAACAATGACACAATAGTAAGCACAATATTGTCTTTCTTTCGGTGCTACTTATGGAACTATCCGATGTGACCTTGACCTGGAATATCGCACAATGTGAAAAACATTGTTCGCGTTTGTCTCAAAAACTACAACATGCAGGAATCTGTAATTTTGTACATTTGTACGCAATGGTGCAGGTATAACGTCACTGCATTTTCAACCTGACCTTGACCTTGGTTCTTGAGATATGGCCACCGACAGTTTTGCGACTACAGGGTTATACAGCTCGAAAACTCTTGGGAATTTCAAGTTGAAATTTGCACATGAATGTAGGTCAGTATATGACGTAACAGAAAAACATTAGAAGCCATAAAGATATACCAGAAAGAATAGAACGTAATTAGCAATTTGTGAAATTTAAGCTTTATTCAAATTTTGCGAAAAGTATGCATCCAATCATCACTATTGTAAGGTATGACCGAGGGAATATATATATTTATTTGCCTATGAAATTTCAAGAATATAGCTTTGATAGGTTTAGAGATATTTAAAAAAAAAAAAATCTGAACTATTACGCCGTAAGTGGTTCTCTCGCCCTGTTCGTTGATTTCATCTATTCAATGCGCGTTGTCAATTTCGCTATACCGATTCGGCTGTAGCACTCGAGGCATCCGGTGTTCGTAATTAAATAAATGTCGTCTTACATGACGGGGCCGGCTCAATTTTGGAAACCTGTTATCTCTTGGACCGCAATAGATACGGACTTCTAATTTGTTGCCTGTTACTTTCTATAATGAGTTCTTTCGTTGACAATAGCTCCGTACAGAGAAAAGTAATTCGGAAAAACTTGAAAAGTTACGACAAAGACGTTAGTTTGATGTGTTCAATTATCATTATATCGACATGCATCGTCTATGCAACATGACATGCAACTTAATTTCCAACGAAAGGATACCTTTTAGGGACTTCATGGAAAGACCGTGCCATTGTACCAACAATGTTTAGTTATTATTATTATTCTACTTTTGAAATAGCCGCTAAACGGCTTGATATACAGCTTAGATATTTGGCACCTTTGTAGATACGAGGCTGTACTTTCTGGTTCAAGTTTTCAATTTTGACCTTGACCTTGACCTATTGAGCTATGGGCTTTTCTGATAAAAACACCATTTTGCGAATATTGACCAAACGCATAAGGCGATGCCGCTGAAATTTAAAATGTGAAAGTTTGCAGATACACCCAACAAAATAACCAATAAAATAAGTAGGTCAAACAAGCGGTTTTCGAGTTCTCTCCCCTGGTGCTGTTTTTCGTGTGGGCTGTGTACAGCCAAAACTAAAGAACATACCTAAAAGAAAGTTGATGGTTGGTAAGTGTTACATATGGCCATGCTGTAGTTATATTTTTTAATTGTTACGTAACAAGAAAAAGTAGTTATCTCCCTTTTAATGTTTTTCAAACCCGGTATTTTATAAGGAAATAGGCTACGGCATTGATACTCCTACTATCAATGGACACTTTAATGACCGAAAAGAATGTGACCTTAAATTTGACCTTTGACCTCCAGGAGCGTCTCTGTATGAGTGCAAAGTTTGGTGGTGAAATCTTGAACGGCTAATGCGATCAGCCTGAAAATAAGGTCACGTGACCTACATCATGTCATAAGGTTACTGCTTGTCTCAGATCTCGGCCTTGACCTTGACCTTTGAAGTGGTAAGCATCCAAATATTGAAAATACGGCTTCCATTTTCTGAAAAACTAACGCACTGACAATTACAAAACAATGAAACAATAGTGGGCACAATATTGTCTTTCTTTTGGCGCTACTTATAAAACGATCCGATGTGACATTGACCGTGAATATCGCACAATGTAAAAAACATTGTTCGCATTTTTCTCAAAAACTACAACATGCAGGAATCTGTAATTTAGTACATTTGTAGCCCATGATACAGGTATGACGTCACTGAATTTTCAACCTGACCTTGACCTTGGTTCCAGAGTGATGGCCCTTTACATTTTCACACTTGAAGGGCTGTGATGAGAAAACTATTCCTCACCTGGTCTTGAAATTTGCATATAAATATAGGTCATTATATGACGTCACAGAAAAGAACTAGAAAAGGAAAAAAGGTACCAGAAAGTATAGGAGATATTTGACAAAATTTGAAATTTTCACTTTTTTGATGCCATGGCGAAACTACAACTCCAATCCGCGCCATATTCACAGGACATTGAGAGAATATATATATGTATTTGCCTTTGAAATTTCAGGAAAGTAGCTTTGATAGGTTTAGAGATATTAAAAAAACAATTTTCCCTAACTATTAAGCCGCTAAATGATTCTCTCGCCCTGTTTGTGGTCATTTGTTGATTTCATCTATTCAATGGTCGCTGTCAATTTCGCTATAGCGATTCGGCTGTAACACTCGAGGCATCCCGTGTAAGCAATAAAATTAATGTCGTGTTACATGACGGGGCTGGCTCATTTTTGGAAACCATATAACTCTTGAACCGCAATAGATACGGACTTCTAATTTATTGCCTGGTACTTCCAAGAATGAATTCTTTCGTTGATAATGATTCCGTATTTCCTGGTACAAATGCAACTACGGAACCAATTTTGCTTCATGTCACATGACCATCGATATTTGGGGTCATTTTGTCGGACAGAAAAACAGTCTGTGAGAAGCACAGTCTCCAGGCGACCAAAAATCAAGCTTAACTTTCTCCATTCAAGCCATTGTTTGGACTCCAGGGACAATTTTCTAAACACATTTCAACGTACTAACATTTTCGGATCGATGAAGAAGCCGTCTAGGGCTCAAATAAAGCTCGGAAATGTGTTCAACAGCTGCTGCTTACCAATATAGGCAAGTTTGTTAGAAGAAAAACGCAATAAAAATCTATAAGGTAGTAACAAGCAATGTGAAAAAACGTGTCTGTGCGTGTAAAGCGACCAAAACAATGGTCACGACCAAAGCGGCCCGCGACAATGTGTTTACTCATTTGCATTAAGAAGGGAAAGACCGCGCCATTGTACCAACAATGTCTAGTTACTAATGGAATTCTGTTCAGTTCTACTTTTATTGTACGGTACATGCAATATATAAAACCTTGGTGGAGCAGGTTCCATTTAACCAAAATAAATGTCCTTATAATAGACCTGTCCAAAAGTTGAGACTGAAGTGAATATATATATATATATATATGATATATAGAGAGATCTGAACATAAAGACGAAACTACTACATATATCTGCCAAATGGAAACAAAATTTACAAACATGTACAGTAAATAGTTCTACCAGATATGTTTATAAAATAGTTCAATGTGCGACTGTAAAACCAATCGCCCAAATCATTTCATTCTCTGTTATCAAATATCTGGGATATTGTTCTTTTTACATTTTAAATCAATTTAAGGAATCGAGTTGAAAGAATGATTGTTATTTCATACTTTAATGAAGAATTTCGAATGCTAAAATATTGATGAAAGAGAGCTGTTACTATAATGGACAGAAATATTACAGGGCTGTAATGACTATGATTATAATACATTAGAGATAAACAAGACATGAAAACCATAATTATAACCATATTGGATATTGATATTTAACATATCAATAAGAATACAATTTGTGTCTATAATGGGGAATGGCACCGAAAATCGTCCAAGAATACCTAAGAATCGTCATCATAGCGGCCATCTTTGATATTATTATTTTTTTTTTTTTTTTTTTTTTTTTTACATTTTCTAGTTGAGTTTGACCCACATGTGTAGTGTGGTAAGTGTCAGTACTCTAGCCCTAGGGATAACGAAAATATAAAGTGTGGGAGGGGGGGGGGCATTTCCACATCCCCACATCCTCGCCTGTAACTGGGGTATGATTCCCATGTCATTAACATGAGGAAATACAAACAAATTGTCATAAATATATGTAAAAGCATATGTAGGCCTATCTCCGGTGCTCAATTTTCAGGTATTATCGGAGGAAAATACAAAATAGTTTACAAAATATACTGAAGTTTCAGGAATTTTCGAAAGGTCCCCTCCCCCCCCCCCCCCGGCATGTGGTACACCCCCCCGCCAACCCGGCATGTGATACACCCCAAATCGCCATGCCAGATAGGGTTAATAAATTAATTTCTACATTTCAAAAATTTCTGAAACTTCAGTATGTTATGTATCTCACTTTTCGACATGACTTTGATTTCTAAAATTTTATTATTAATTTTGAATGTAAACTCTAAAAGTTTAAATTGTAACATACTATCTCAAGCTTCAGGTTAGGGACAATTTTGAACTGATTTGACTTTGAGGTGAACTAAAAACATCTGGACTTCATTCCATATGAAATGTTTTCTTCATTTTTTTTCAAATATTAAATTCAATTTCAAGTGAAAATTATATTCAAATTTAAATTCAAATATTTGAAAATAATTTTTACTTTAAACTTTATCAAATTAAATTAAAACTGAAATTTCAGTTAACAAATTGGAATTCCAATTCGAAATTAGAGCTAGCATTCAAGTTAGAATGATCATAAAAAAAAGTTTCAAACTCATTTTTGGAATTTCAAATTCGAATTTTAAACTTAAATCTCGAAATTACAATTTTCAAATTATGGGTGTACAGTTATCTCCACTGGACATGGCATTTGCTACTGGACGTCACTGGTGACTGAATGCGTGTCTGTACGGTAATCTCTTTTCTACTGGACTTGACTGGACGCGAGTAGTTCTCTACTGGACTTGACTGGGCGGTAAATAGTAGGACTCTCACGCGGACGTCGGCGCAATCAACATTCTTAGCAATGTTGAATGGCTTGATTTTACAACGACGTCGAAAATGTTTATTTTCTAACAAATGCCCGATCATATTACACGAAACTTGAGATATAAAAAAGCAATAAATAAACTTTCCATATATATGGATTTTATACAGGTTTTTCCTGCCATAGAACTAAATTTGACGAAAGATGTGCACCGTTTCGAGTGCCGCTTTCACTGCGAAACGCATCCTCTCCCAGGTGCTTTGCGCTACGCTGCATTTACCCCTGTAGGGGTCTCGCCATCTTTTGCAGATTCCTGCAGAAACTAAGAACTGTTTTGTCTAACTGTTTTACTGATCGCAAAACGTATATTTATCTTGAAATAAAGTCGCACAACGAAAGCATTTACGTGTCTGCAGTTATTTTGGTCTCTGTAAAATTATTCATCAATTGAAATCCTTTCAAACATGACAAACAGCTAGGCTATATGTTTTCTGCTTTTATGTCTTTATCACGGATGATTTTTCTCGGCATGCCTTCCCCACAAGCATTCCCCCCATGGGGGCCGGAAAAGGAAATCACGATATTTTTGTTCAAGGATATGGGTTGTTGTTGTTGTTGTTGTTTTGCTTGGTGTTCTTTAAATTTTGTTATGTTTTGTTCCATATATGCATGTCTACGCAATACCTATATAGCTTGCTTCGCAAGCGGCCGCTTCGCACCCGCGCTCCGCTCGCTATTACTGCAGAAATTCGTAAAACATGGATATATTACGATTCTTACAACAGCGTTAAATTTCAATATTAGCATATTACTTTTAGAATGACAAAGAAGTTCGAATGTTCATTCCATCGCAATAAAGAATTTGTATGCTCTTGTCCATTACAGTGGACGTCTTGGTAAAATGCACGTAGCATTGATAGCTACCCCTGGAAAGTACCGATGCGGCACGAGATGGTAGGTAGTAAAACACAATAACCATACAATTAAAGGCTTCGCTTTATTGGAATGTGGAGTCAGACCGTATGGAGAGTACAGTTCGCGTGGTGTTATATAGCGATCCGGACAGAAAAGCGTTGAATCCGGACACAAAAGCGTTGATTTCATTTCCTTGTGAGGCATCCTCGCCATGTGAACAATTGCAATGGACAACTGGTCAGCCCTTGTTTACTAGAATCTTCGATACCTTTAACTGCTTTCGTTTCTAAGATCAATTAAATTCAATGACTGGTTATATGCACTGCATCTCGGCTCATCCTTGCCTTGAAAATATGCAAAATAGATGAGATTCCTTGTATATTGACCATGTAATGAGGATATTAAATATACCAAGAGCAGATATCATATATTTTATCAAATGGAAGGAGAGGTAATATTGGAAATGTGTACTCATTCCATGACATTTAGTAAATATAATCAAATTACGGAGTATAGTTAGACCATGGGTCATTGGTTTCGGCAAACCAGTATATGATGCGCAGTGGTAAATTGTTTCTCTACTGGGAATGAAAAAAGTATTGGTTTCATCTGTTTTAAACTGTAACATATTATCCTTTTTACCATTTTTCATGATCTATTGAGGTAGCTATACTAATTAGTTAGTAAACGAAGGAAAATTATTATATGACTGGTGATTTTGGTATGGAAAGAAAAACAATCCCTTTATTGACGGTTCTTACAAAAGTGTGAACTTTCAACATTAGCATATTACTTTTAGAACGACAAAGGATTTCGAATGTTCATTCCATCGCGATGAAGAATTTGTTCGGCAGTGTGGTGCTCTTGTCCATTACTACGGCTCTTACTCGAGTGTGGTCTTTCAACAGTAGATGTTGTCTTTTGACTGATCCAAGTCATGTTGATTTCCACTGCATTCGTCTGACAACCAACAGATCAAACACTTAAATCAACCAGAACGGCAGACCAGAGTATGTATCACGACGTCAAATTTACCTCAGCTGCCTTTTAAAAGACTGAGCGTTTGATGGTATGATTGCTGTGTGTCGAGCATTTGCTCGAAGTTTAGTGCTGTTAATTGTTGCGTTTTATAGCATTCTATTGTAGTGTGAAAATAGAACGGAGCAAAAGTCTTTGCTGCCTTGAAATGAACAATTGCTGATTTGTCTGAAGTCAACGGCTATCGTTTAAAGCCCACGCTCAACTTAGAACATTAATATTGCGAAAGTTTGGTGTCACATGCAGTACCGGTAGATCAATAAAACGACTGTTCGTCTTTCCACACCAAAATCACCAGTCATATAATAATTTCCCTTCGTTTACGAACCAATTAGTATAGCTGCCTCAACAGATCATGGAAAATGGTAAAAAGAGTATTCTTTTTAAAGTTTAAAACAATTGAAACCAATATTTTTTGTTCTTTCGTGTATAGAACCAATTTACCACTGTGCATTATATATTGGCTTGCCGAAACCAATGCCCCATAAACTAACTATACTTTGAAATTGAATTGTAGATGTCATGGAATGAGTACAACTATTACCTCTCCGTCCAATTGATAAAATATATGATGTATGCCCTTGATATACATGGCAGGACCTACGAAGTAAGTAAGGCATTAGGATTCCGACGCGCACTGAACTCTTGGAAATCCCCCCGACCCAAGTTGAAATCCTGCCTATATTACTCAGAACTTGCTGGTAACAGTCTTCTAATGCACCTTCATGCAAAAAATCAAGGTTCTAATGTCAACGGTTCTCCTTATTTTGCCGACGAAAGAATTCGGATGGACTCACTCACTCACTGACTGACTACCGAACAATTTGCAGATGGTAGCCTACTTCGTAGTAATTTAATATGGAATAAGCTATCCTTCTCATTACATGGTCAATATGTAAGGAATCCCATCAATTTTGCACATTTTCAAGACAAGGATGAGCATATATGCAGTTCATATAACCAGACATTGAATTTAATTGATTTCAAAAACGAAAGCAGTTAATGTAATCGGCGATCCTAGACAACAAGGGCTGATCGACCAGTTGTCCATTGCAATTGTTCACATGGCCAGGAGGCCAAACAAGGAAATGGAATCTATAATACAACGCTTTTCTGTCCGGATCGCTATATAACACAACACGACCTGTACTCTACACACCATAAACGCTGCCTGTCTCTACATTTCGTGTAACATACAGACTCACATGCCCATAAAGGGAAGCATTTCATTGCATGGTTAGAATCCACCATATTCTCGGATCTGAATGTTAGATGCCGAGGGATGCTTTCCTGTAGAGCCATATAGTTGCTTTTTAGTCGACAGACGTCAATTTTCCCCACCTCTTGCATATCGCTCCAATTGTGTTTTACTACCCACAATCTCGTGAAGCAGGGTACTTTCCAGCGTTAGCGATCAACGAGAGCGTTCCGCTGTGTGGATTTCACCAAGACGTCCACTGTAATGGACAAGAGCAGAATACTGCCATACAAATTATTTTTTGTGATGGAATGAACATTCGGATTCCTTTGTCATTCTAATATGCTGATGTTGAAAGTTAACGCTGTTGTAAGAACCGTAATACGATCAAACGCCTTCAAAAAATTCTCAAATTTTGTGATAAATATCTTACACTGACGGCAAAATACACTGATCGTAGCGTGCAAGATCTCTGGCTCCACGTTTCGTCACTTGCGTCTAATTCCGCTTTACCCGGGCACCGTTTGAATTTCATGTGTTTTGTATCTCCATGGTGATTAAACGAACAGACACAATCAAAGCGTGACTGAGATATATTATCTTGGAAACTCACCTGGATATAGAATAATGGTTAGTGATCAGGATTTTATATGTAGAACATCATCATGTCTTGCTGAAATCTTTGGAAACTGCTTACCGATTGTCTTTGTTTGGAAACCATCAAGTTATTTTTAATGTAATTGTTCCTGTCATATAATATAGGTTTTTCGATTACTGACGCAGAAATACGTTCATGGACGACGGCTGAACACGCAATCGGCTTGTAATACGCAGATTATAAGCTACAAACGTTTCCGCCGGCATTGATGCATCTGCATCAATTAGTTTTCTTGTGTCTTCTCTAGTGTAGGAATGTTCACGTTCGAACGTCGACTGTCGTTCAGCTCTCATGATTTATCGCCATTCCATAGAGCAAGATAACGTTAAGTCATCTAGAGGCTCTTGTAAAGGACGCTATGTTCAAACGGACGTTTATACTTATGATGTTACGACCACTTTATCTCAGTGGTCATATTATTGGTAATAGTTTGAATGGAATTTTACCATTTGATAATATGTTGATATCTAACCTGTTATCATAAACAAGGAAAGAAAGAATAAAATGTCATATACCTGTATGAGAGTGCCACTTCTCCCATTGTCCGCTTAGTCGATTCTACCATCGTCATGCTTTTCGGGAGAAACATCTGGAATTTGCAAGGTTTAATCAGTTTTTTCCTAAACTGAATATTCAGTAATTTTGGTATGTTGAAACACAACATTTTGTACAGACGTAGATTCCTCGTCGGTGAAAAGCGGTATGGAGCGGTATGGTACCCTAGCGATGACTACACCTTCACCCTAACGGTAACATGGCGGTACGGGAGCGGACCGTCGGTGGTTGTGTGTCCGCTCCGTTACTGCTATGATACCGCCATTGTGGAGATGTATTCACCGCTGTGGTACCACGAAATGAATTAGATTTTGCTGGGATGTTTTACAGTATACAAGGTGCAGACACGAAAAAATCAATTCTTGACTTCCCAAATGTAACAACAAGAGGGAATAGTTTTTCTACGGTAAACATCCCGCCTTCTGTAATTCCCCCCGCCTTCTCGGTTGTATTAGCCAGGCAGCAAACCATAAAATTGCGTACAAATACGATTCCATTACTCAAAACCAGAGGACCAAAGGTCCTGAGGCAGTCGCTAATGAGGTGGCTTATTAGTGCTATATCTAAGTGATAGCAAGAAGTTCCTCCGTTTATTATTGTTGTACTCTTGCATATCGCTTCAATTCTCCGAAAAGAGCCAAATTTCACATGTACAGTGATATGGCTTGTGAAACTTGGTATACATGTATAACAATGTGTTTCATTGGAGATACCAGACGGGGAGGGTATATTATTAGTTATTCAGGTTTTCCCCCGGGTGTGTGGAAAGTTACGACCCTCCCTGAAACTCATACACCCTGAGGCGTACCCCTAAAGCCTTTTATCTTATAGTAAAAATACTGAAAAAGGCCTATCATTTATAACCAACGGTACAACGGACAAATCCAACGGGTCATTTCGGTTACGAAACTGTCCACATTTTGCTACGGCACTGTGGCAAACGCGCGCCACACACAATCCATTCGATCTGCTTTCGTTCGGAAATCGACTTTTATTTTTGGAACAAATCACACCTTTTGGTGAGTTATGTGTCCGAAACTTCAGTAAAAATAATGCAGTATGACTTTATTCCATTACATTTTGACGAGTGAGCGAAAGTTATTCCATAAATATTGAGATATGGTCAGTTGAACTTTCGAAGCGAGAGCGTCGTTTCCAATCGCACGTGAGTTGTTTTCTATACACCCCGAGTAGCAAGATATCACTCGGCACGGTGCACTCGGGGTGTATGGGTTTATACGTCCCGACCTTTTAACCAGTCACAATCCAGATATTGAATACAAATTTGCTTGTGGGGTAATAAAGATCTGTATTTATCGTTAATTACACACAACGCAATCTTATGGTCTCCATCATGATTGTGGTGTACAATGTAGCTAAATAGCCTTGATACAAAATCTATGTAAATTGGGGCATTTGAAAGACTTTCTACACTATCTCCGAAACTACAAATTATAAAGTCTATTACTCAGTGGTATAATAGTAAATCTAAGTGGAGTCTCTTGAACCAGTTTACATAGCCATCCGATCAGAGGATCATGGGTAAAGTGAAGATGGCGGCCATAAGAATGTGACTGGAAAAAGTTGCGATTTTGTCGATTTCTACAAAATTCTCACCATTTTACTCATAGAAGTACCCCAAATTATTGTATTTTACATCAGATAATTATTTGCATTTTACCGCAAAAATAGCAAATATAAATTGCAAAAACTGACTGAAAAATGACTAAAAATGCATATTTCGAAGATAATGTTACTGTGACGCCATCAGTAAGGGCATCTTGAATGTTCTCTGACAGAACTTCATATCCTATAAGGTATTGTTTGTCTACCAAGTAACCTGTTTTATGGCTACAAAATAATACAAGGATACGATTTTTTTTCTCAGGAGATAGCTTTAACCATCTACTGTATCAATATGTAATAAACAAAGAGCCTGGCTGCCACTGTGGGTTACATATTAGAAAGAAATCTTCAGTCTTCCCTCTTGTTGGTTGTTATTGACTTCTGTCCCTGTGACCCAACTGTACGTTTTCCCATTCATCTACTCTCTCTGATGCATCCACTCACAGAATGTCATTTTCAATGTTTCCTAATTTTTGTTCAACAGTGACCTTGACCCTCGACCTTTCGACCTCAATTCTTGTTTACCATAGGTTTGATCAATTCCTGAAGTTTGATCTGAATCCGCAACCTCGATCTGGGGTAGTAGGGCAGGCAATGTTTTCAACATTTTTGTTTCATTTTGGGGACCACAATGACATTGACATATGACCCTTTGACCTGAATGTTGGTATATGATTGAACATCTCTTACTATTCTTTCCACTCACAAAAAGTTTCTTTTTTCTATGATCTGAGGATCTTTGAACTTTTTTGTGACACGTATTTCATTTCCCTCGTTCATCCACTCGCAGCAAATGCGATTTTCAATAGTTTTCTCTTATTAACTGACCTTGAACTAAATCGAACGTTTTTTATATGAAAAAACGGGGTGGGTGACAGGCGGGTTAAGTTATTCAATAAATAATTACTTGAGATCAGGCAATACATAGTTCCTAATGCGGATAGTGAATAGACTCCCCCTCGGAAACGTTACTCATACTTAAATGTAGGAATATACAAAAGAAAATTTTCTACATCATCTGAATATGGCACATGTTATACTCTCTGAGAATAATCGTCAGAATAAAACCCACATACCCCTCTTTTTCCACATTATACGCCACTATTCCCTCTGCGGGTTCGAGTTGTTCCCCTTCAACGTCTACTAGATGTCCTGGAGGACCGACTGTTCTCACACCCGAGCCCAGCAACAGCAAACATGTCACTATAATAAGGAACTTCATCGTGTGGTGAAGTATTAGAACCTGCAATTCGATATATAACATCAATTCTGTATTTCAATGGACTGCATATGTTGTGTGTTGTAGTGGGGTGGAGAGGGTGGGGCTGTTGGAATATGGAACCGGCCGAAAGCATACAAGTCGCATATATATTATATTATCGTGACGGACAAATTAAAAGAGGGTAGCGCTAATTAATTCAAACTTCACATCTATGAATAAACAAGTCTTTGATTAACGGCTTAAAATGTTTCAGACTCTTCAGCGCGTGGATAATATAACAGGTGTACGGAGACATAGAAGGGACATTGACAATGCAGAGTTATCGACCAATGACGACGCAGAAATATCGTCCAATGAGAATGCGATATAACTATCCCAGATACCGAGATAATCGTCCAATGAGAATGCAGAATTATCTCGGACCCCGAGTTAATTGTCCAACGAGAATGCAGAATATTGTCCAATGAAAATGCAGGATTATCTCGAATCCCCATATAATTATTTCGGACCCCGACATAATTAACCAATGAAATCTTCGTAATAGTGTGCGCCAGTTTCTTCTTCAATTAAAGAGGACAGCTTTTATCTATCAACGCCATGCATGCTAAGATAAATTTCACACTAGAAACGACTCGCAGTTGATTCAAGGAATGACATTTCAAATAAATATCAAATAAAATCATTTGATTATGGACACGGTGGGGGATGAGGATTTACTCTTATCAACGTTCAATTATTTGAGTACGTTGATAGGATATTAATTTATTAAGGCCTTTGCTATGACATTCATTCTTGCAACCTCATCTTGGCAAGTCTTTTTTACCATTTATAGCAGTAATACTAAAATATATTTGCACAAAATTTCTCGCCCGTCTCAAAGTTGTATAACATGACAAGACAAGTATATGGTTTAAAGATTGCAAAACATCTAAACACCAAAGATATGATGGTTAATTCTCGAAATTTGGTAAATCTGTTTACTTCAATTCTCCATAGACATTAAAAATATAACTGTATTCTGCACTCTTGATGGTAAAAACCCCCAAAACTGTTCAAATAGAATTGCCCAGCCTTTTTCGCTCATGGTGCTTGTGTTGGAGAAAGTTCCAATGTTCAGCCACATATAGGGTTGCACGGCCTTGCCAGACTAGAGAATATACCATAGGTTCATAAGTTGTCACGCAAATATTTTTCCAAAGCCGAAGGAAAGATTTGAGAAACACTGGAGAAATCAAGACACTGGTCTTCTAAATGCAAGTCACCTAGAATCCAGACCACAATTGTTATGCAGATATTCAATTACAACACATAAACTGGAGGTGGGAAGAGGTGCCGACATACTGACATAGTCACATGACTTCACAGTATAGTCTTCTGGTTAACCTATTCTAAAGCACATACCAAGAATCTAATGATTCGTGATATGTGTTGTATCTCAGGTACGCTTATATTGTACCTGTTCATGTGGCAACTTGGATGACATGACCACACGGCCCCTAGCACCGGCATAAGCGGTATTAGATACAAATCTAGAGAGCTATGATGGAAATGCTCTGACAACTCGTATGTTGGTAATTGGTGAGCTGTGTCGCTGTGACAACTCGTACACTGGGGATTCGTGAGCTGTATCGTCGTCGGATGATAATGACGGCATTTAACACAAAAGACTAGTCTGTAAAGCCCGATGTCGACCCAGCATCAACTTCCCACAATGCCAACATATATCAAAGACCAAAAGGTCTATACGAGGGGCGGGCCTCGGGGACGAAACGTCCACCAGCAGAATCTCGCCATATACAGGTAAAAAATACAGCACATATATGAAGGGAGGTGGGAAGAGGTGCCGACATACTGACAGAGTCACATGACTTCACAGTATAGTCTTCTGGTTAACCTATTCTAAAGCACATACCAAGAATCTAACGATTCGTGATATATGCTGTATCTCAGGTACGCTTTTATTGTACCTGTTCATGTGGCAACTCGGATGACATGACCACACGACAAAAATACCTCTCAAACTCCAGAAAAAATTTCAGTCAGTCCAACCTGCCACTCATTTATTTCAAAGACATGTTTCCTGGCGACTACAATCACTGCACTTGATTACTGGTTTACATGGCTATCTTACATGTCTATCCAGTATAATGAATATTCAACCCCAAAATACCTTTGGAGAATTAAAACACCCATATTTTCAAAACAATTTCTATTATATTGTAAATCCTAAATAATCTGGTTAGCTAATATTTATAAACAAAAGTTTAGCTTTCTTATATTTCTTCGACTTGAGCGAAGCATTTCTTCGACATACGTTTCAATATTGCTTTACACATGGGAGCTCCAGCTTGTATCTTGTTTATATTTTATCATAATTTGAGTGCCTAAATGAATGTCATAATCATAGAGATTTTGTTTATTAGATTCTTATGTCGATCTTTAGCTAACGTTTATGGCTTTAGTCGTATGTAGAATAGCACATATTATCTTATCTGTGAAGCCTCTGTGGTATGATGCTAGCTCATAGTATTCAACGACTCGCCTGGTAATACCTCGAGTTGAGCTCTCTTGTGTTGGAGGTGCAATTGTCCGTGACAATTCTGCATTTTCACTGGTAGATTATCTCGCTTCGGAGATAATTAACTCGGGGTCCAAGATAATTCTGCAATCTCATTCGACCATTATTTCGGGGTCCGAGATAATTCTGCGTTTTCATTGGACGATTATCTCGGGGTCCGAGATAATTCTCATTGGACAATTATCTCGGGTCCGAGATTGGAAAAAATTGTTCCTTCAGTGCTTCAATCGGAGTGACTTGCTATACAAATAAAAAGACTCTTGTATCACGAAATAGTATGGCGAAATGGGATACTGAATTTGAGTCGTGCGCGTTTCCCCATTACGGCTTCTCCAGTGGCATCTAATTTACATTAAGTGAGTTACAGTTCCGCCTTGCACAGACACATGTAGTCCACAGCTGCAGTGTAGGAAACAATATAGTCAGACAATCAAGCATTAGCACAATTCAATATAAAGTTGAGGCTTACCATACAAGAAAAGACTGATAGCATAGAAGTATAGGAAGAATAATAGTACACAACAAAGAGGAGGATTACTGTTTTAATTTTTGTTCCCCACCGCAACGCGACCAGGAGACTTTAAAATGGGTTTTGCTCCATCCTCCGTTCCCGTCCGTGCGATAACTTTGTAACTTTTGCCGGTTTCCTCTGAAATGCGGCGTATGCCTTTCTTGTGACAAGATGTCGGTCGGTGGTGCGTTTCAGCAAGATCAGCCTGAAGGTGACGCCCCTGGATTTCGTTCCACCTACCTGTGGATGTCCTTTCGTGTCCGTTCATTCTCATTCCTGTCGGTGCGAATTCTTCGAAAGCGGTAACTTGGAAACGCTTTGTCGGATTTCTTCGAAATTGGTATTGTGTTTCAGCAAGATCTGACTGATGGTGGCGCCACTTTGGTTTCAAACCTCTCTCGGTAAATGCAAATTCTGCTTCGCACGCCATATAATCAAAACGCTTCATCGGATTCATGCGAAATTCGGCAAATACATTCCTTCTGATAAGACGTCGATTGTTATAGCGTTTTCAGCTGCAGCTCAGGTCCGCATTTATGTTGAAATTTTAATCGACGTTGCTTGAGTGGAAAAACGATTTCGTGATTAACTAATCCTACCAGGCCTGTGGGAAGGCATTTCTGCTCCCTATTTATTTACGTTACCCCTTGGGGCAGAGGCTAGTAGCATTTGCTAGATCCTGTGTTAAATGTGACGATTTTAATCAACGTCACAAAACACTGTTACAGAAACTTATAAAACAGGGCTATTCCACCAAACGCCTCCACTCAAAGTTTCTCAAATTTGGCGATACATATCGCATGCTGATAGCAAAATACGAACGTAGCGTACAAGATCTATGGCGCTACGTTTCGTAACTTGTGTCTAACTTGTGTGGATTATGGACGCGGATATTCTCTAATGGACGACGGCTGAATTATGGATGACGGACTAGACGCTTGTAATTGAAATATTTGGGTCAAGCTCTATAAGGAAATGTGAAAAATCCAAGATGGTCGCCATGATGACGTCACAGTGACATTGCCTATTTGGAAGCCATTTTTCACCTATTTTTTGCACCGATTTACCGATTTTTTTCTCTCGATATTTTCGCTCAGAAACTAGTTAATACGATAAGGAATAATAACATTGGCTAAATTAATTACTTTCATGCCATTGTAGACAGGAAAAATGCGAAAATATTGACAGAAACGACAGAAAATACAACATTCTGTGGACACCATTTTGAAGTTTCCAATGATCCATTGCACCCAGGATTATGCAAATAGTTTCAATTCGACGCGAATAACATTAAATGAAAAGTCAGAAAGTGTCACGTCCTTTGTTCTCTTCTATCAGGAGCTGCGGTAAAAAGTGTGAGCCTAATTCCCCCTCCTTCTCCACCCCCTCCTCCTCGAATGTGGGCAGTCCAATCTAGCATAGGCAGTTGTATGTAAGTAGTGTGGCAAACAATAGGCTGGATTAATTAGTGTAGATCACAGTTAGACACACGACAATAATACGACTTACGAGTTACATTATCTTCGACTTCGACTAAAATTCAGCAAACATACTCCGGTATATCTCGGGACAATCGGAAGGGCTATAGCTTTACTACAACTGTAACAATAACTAGTCAAACACGTGTCCACAGTCAAAAGTTTGTTATTGTTTTTTTTTCTATATTCGACCTGCCATGAAGGTGGTCTTGGAGAATGCCCAACTTTTCATACCCGAGGGTCCATTTAAAATACATGAGAGTTCGTGTGTACACATATATGTATGCGGTTGTTTAGATAACATAATTCGTAATTAGAATATTGCGCACCTTTACAAGTTTTCAGCATATATTACAACACTCCATATACAGCTAATGAAGAATTCGCGAACGTGTCCCTGAACTTAATTAGTCAAACATTGCTGTCACGTGGTATCTGGTACCTGGGGGCTAACGATGATTCATCATGAAGGATTAATTAGTTTTCAATGAATACAAGGCCTTCATATGAATAACAACTTCTTTATTATTGTGGAGCTGATGTTTCGTAGGAGATAGTGCAACTTTTTTTCATAGGCATAGTCCCCGACACAGAAAATCAAAATTTGTCACGTGGACTCAATTATGAAAAGACGGACTGGGCCACGTTCAAACGCGAATGTTTAAATTTGAAATATAGTGTCAATATGGACGAATTTAACGAAAACATAACAAATAAAATAATGGACAACCTCCAGTCTAAGCAATATAGTGATAAGAATTCAGTTATCTGGTGGACCCCAGAATATATTTATTTATTTATCATTTCTCAAAATCACCAAGGGATTGACTCCAATTACAGGCCATGAAAATGCTGTATACTTTGCAGTGCACACATTATATAACAGGTGAACATGGTTAAATTACAAACAAATAAAATGGAATGTATATGGCCTTAGTTGAGATGGCACGTGTAAGACGTGTTTGTACTGCGTGGTTAGGACAGCACGGTCTCACGATAATACGGGCAAGTGTTTAGCGCTTGAGTTTCGATATGTCAAACTACATTAACAAACACAAAATCTCGGGATGATAGAAGTATAAAATACACAGATCATTTAAGTAGTAAGTAAGTTGTTTATTCTCATCACCTTAGATACAAAACAGTATATTTACAGTGACGGGGAATTTAAATTCCCCCGGCGGAGACCGTAGTCTACCTTTACATAACAATTCTATCTACATAATATCTTTTACACTTTTTTTTAAATATTTCACAATTTTACTTTATATTGATTTCTTTTTACTGCTCACTATACATGACATTTTGAACATATCTGGATTATTACAGTATTTTCTGGGTAATAATTCCTCTCGTACCGTTCTAAAATATGGACATACAAGCAAGTAATGAAACTCGTCTCCTATGACATTTAAATTACAATTTTTGCAAACTCTCTCGTTTAAATCTACATTGTTAAATCGTCCAATATGTATCTGTAATCGTAATTTCCCTGCTCGAAATTGACACATTTTAATAGCTTGGTTAAATGGTGGATTGACTAAATAGCTCTCTTTTTCGATCATGTCTTTCCACTGTCGATACAACATATATACATTGCTCTCCTTTAATTTACCTCGCCATTCCTGTAAATACTGGTCTTCTAGACGTCGTTTAACAGCAGAATATAATCAATTAATACTCGAAAAACAATGATTATTCCAAATGTTGCTTAAACCACAGGTGTCAAGTATATCTTTAATATCAGTTTACACCAAAATTTCACTATACGGAGCTTAATTTGATAATAATTGGATATCTCCTCGTTTCTCCGTAGACAATTACATTGGGTGTATTCTTTTTCAATTTCAATACAAATTTGGAGTTGCAATCGTTTGATGTCTACGTTCTCAAAGCCCCATATTTCGCTACCATATGGCAATAACAATATTTTCAAACATTTCTATATACATTTTCAAGGGGACCTTTAAATATCTACATCTTTTAATTACAGCAGACATAGCATTGCGAGCTTGATCAACTAAGTACTTTCGACAGTTGTAACAATTACCGTTATATGAGAATAGCACGCCTAAATACGTAAACGTGTCTACAATTTCAATATCATTTCCATTTAATTTGAAAATGAATTTGTTGCTCGAAACTTTTCTCTTACTGAATATAATTACTTCAGTCTTGGGTACATTATTCTTAAGCTTCCAGATATCACAATATTCACACATATTATCAAGTGATAGCTGCAATGATTGTTCAATATCCGAGACAATAGTCGTGTCATCTGCATACAATATAATCAATAACTTAAAAAATACACACATCTGTTTTGATCCTCATTATTATTGAAAACATTTACGTTCGTTGAACCACGGCTGAGCATAAAATCTGATAGATCATTTAAATAAATTGAAAATAAAAATGGCGACAAGCTTTCACCTTGGCGTACACCACAATCGCTGCTGAAAAAATCTGATATACTACCATTTTTCATATCACATGACTTGATTCCATTATACATATTTTGAATAACTATTAAAATCTTACCATCTATATCAGATTCGCGTACTTTGAGCCATAAGCCTTATCTCCAGACTAAGTCGAACGCATTCTCCAAATCGACAAATGCACAATATAACTTCTTTTTCTGTGACAAACATAAATCCACTATTGACTTCAAGAAGAATATATGGTCGCTTGAACTATGTTGTTTCCTAAAGCCAGCTTGATGTTCCGATATGAAATGTACAGATTCTGCATAGCTATTTAGTCGTCTATTTAAAATACTTGTGAATACTTTGCTGATACAACTCAATAGAGATATTCCTCTATAACTACGGGCTAACTTGGGGTCGCCTTTGTTTTTCTACACAGGTGTTATTAGCCCAAGCAACCAATTATTTATAATTTCACCAGAATTTAACACCATATTGAACATCCCGGTAAAAATCGGGAGCATTACAGGTAAACTAGCTTTAATATGCTCGTTTTTTATTCCATCAATTCCCGGTGACTTATCGGTCCCGAGATTATCTACAGCTTCTACTTCTTCCCCCGTTATTGCCTCATTTAGAAATTTTATATCGCCAGTCACATCCGGGTCAGCGTTAACATTCGGCACATTCTGACCTTCTGTTGCATCTGCGTTACCTCCTAATTTTGAGAAATTATCAAATAAATCATTTAATGTCACTGGACAAACTTTATTAACCTTGCCTTAGTTCAAAATATTCCAATATTGTTTTGAATCCTCTGCCTTTGCCGCACGTAATTTTTCCTTCTTTTCGTTATTATATTTTTGGATGGCCTTTTGAATAATTTTCTTATTTATCTTTCTTGACTCTAATAGAGTCTCCTTGTTCTCATCTGACTTTTGCTTACTAAATTTTCTTCTAACCCTTCGATAATTACCCCGAGCTTGCTTGCAATCGTGATTAAACCATGGTTTATTCTTTTGTTCGCATGTGTTTTTTCTGTCTTCCATGCCCATTGAATAGAATACACTTTTTTAACATTTCTCCAAGTTTTGAGCTAATATTCTCCACATTTGTATTGTTCGATTTCATTCATTATTTCAACAATTTCGTCTGTATTAAAACTATTTACAAAGTCTTCTATTTTATCAGGATTCCATTTACATGACTTGACTTTATCCGCAGCTAATGGGAGGGTTGTGACACCGATTGAAAGAGGTTCCATCACTGCAGGACGGTGACAAATACCTATTCCAACATGAATACAAGAATGTACATCAGATAAAAACATATTAAAATCCAATATATCAAAACTCCTTATATGGCTCATCAACAACGGGTCTCCAATTACATAGTCTACAACTGTAGAATCTTTACATGTCGTTTTGCCGAACATTTTGTCATTTCCACATCTTCCATTAAATATAAGTATATCCAGACTTTTTGTACATTTCCAATAACCTATATCCATAGGTGTTGGGCCTGTGCATATCCCGAGAATGACATTTCAAGTCCACCCCTATATCTTCAATTTTCCATTCTGATTCCATGATATCCATTCCTACCTGCTCACGTATTTGTTTGTCTATGAAAACATAGTCGTCTATTGTACTGGCATATGCATTTAAGTCTCCTAATAAACATAAATAATTGTCATTGCTGTAATTATTTTCAAAAATATCGTTTTCTATGACATGAAACATTTCTATACTAGTTATTCGGACAGATATCTGTAAAGATAAATAAAAATAAACAAAGAGGTTAAATAAATTATGTAAATGGTTCAGGCCTGCTAATTAATAGGTACTAGAAGATCCACATGGTGCTCCGAAAAACAAGTGTTTACCACCTGGGGGTTTTCGCTTATGGGTTATGTAGTGTTTCAACGTGCACCGAGCATCTAGTCATCCAAGACCTGAATTTGAATGTATGGAGAATGATTTGTACACTGTAACAACAGATAACACATTTATATACTACTGAATGCCTTAAGGTTACTGTATCGGGTCCCAGTTGCGTACGTTTACGTATCACAATTGTGCTTAATTACGGGGCAGTGCTTTTTTGTATCCATACAAACTAAACATTTTCTGAAAGTTCTTGATTCATGGAATTTAGATGAATAAATAACTTTCTCGAATTGATTGCAAGAATCGATTTATTTAAAGATAAATGTTGTCATTTACAAAAGTATAGTCCTCAAAATCACGCGCTAATAACTCTCAGTTTTCATCAAACAAACTGACTTTTTTGGAATAATGAACTTTACCATTTGAATAAAAATAGGTTGCCTCAGGTTTTTTAGTTAGGGCCTAGAAGTTATTTTATCGTTGTGCAACGTTGAAAGATTGAAAAAATCTACAAAAACTCGACCCCTCTCCACTAAATCATAATTAATTCACGAACAGGGCCAAACTTATAAAATTTGAGGCAACCTTTTGAAGATCTACATGATTGGAATATTGTGTCCAATGTTCATGTTTGTACATAAAATAACAAGAGAGAAATTAAAACGGGAAAACCCACTTTTTGGCGAAAAACTAAACGCAGAAACTGGCCAAAAACCAATCAGCACTACTGCACCATGAATGGCTTGAGTTTTAAAAAGTCATGTTTTTTGACTACAGTGCACTAATTTTCATAATTTCTTATTCCCCCCAACTTGTAGGTTTGACGGTGTACTCTGGTATAAGACAAAAAAAATAGAGATTTTGAAGCTTCGACCCGATACAGTAACCTTAATAGTTAAGAAGTTGAGACACCTGTGTATTGGTTATAACACGCGGCCACCCGGATCAAAAAGGCAATTAGTATAAATAACATGGTCAATGATACATTTAACCAACACCAAGACACAACCAAAAATATATTGTTGTACAGTACGATCAGTTATCTCATGAACATTTAATATGGGTGGGTATCAACTCCAACCGAGCATATACAATAGGGACATTCCCGTAACAATATAGCGTTATATGATTATAGGCATATGTAAGCGGACATATAAACAAATGTGTATATGAGATGGTAGGGATGTACATGTGAACAATACAATATATATTATCTAACTGTGTGTTGCAATTATTAAAACCATGCTAATTAAGTGCAGCAAAATGCGAAACCAGTTAACAGCACTACAAAAGCTTAACTTGAACGCGTATCAATTAGATCGTTATGTTTAAGGAATATATATCACATACTTAATACCATTTATTATTTATGGTAATTTAATATGACTTTGAAGATCCCTAAAGGATTTCAATCAACCAAATATAATAATATCCCTAAAGGATTTAACCAAACAGTTAACATTTAACATTACATTATGGACTTAACATATATAAACAAAGGCTTGGTCACTGTTATGTAAATGTAAACAAAAGCGCTACAACTGTTATTTGACCGTTTGAGCAAATATTACGCGAGCATTTCGGATGTTTTCGAACATTGCCAAAGAACGTTATTGAGCATGTGAGCATGTACAAGTAGTAACTAATGTTAATAAATCAATGGTATGTTTTCAAATGAAGTTTGGTGGAAATGCGTTTGCGATCAAACAGTAACAAATAGTAATTCATTCCCACAACAATAGCGCTATGTGATGGTGATATGCAAACCTAAATTATTTGTATTATGCTGTTGTTGTATATAACAATACACTACATCAAAACGTCATTTTAATTATATTTAATATACGGTCAGCATGTAAGGTGAATATAATGGTTTTATTTCCAATTATTTGAACACTAAGTTTTACGCTGGCAATTATAAGTAACATTTGCATTCATTTGACGTATATGTCGATGTGATCGGAGAGGTAGGGCTCATAAAATTGGATTCCAATATTTGATGTTATATTTAAGAATGTTGTTCATGTATTCTGTATGATTGACAGCCCCAAATTCACCACTGTAGTAAATGTTTTTAGAGTTCCATGGTTTCATGGCCTATGTCGAATCTGGGTGTTTCCCATACATTTCACATACATTTACAATACATTTAAGGTTTCCTTTGGATACATTTATTGTGCATGTCGTACCTTGGAGAGTCCCTAATTACTATAGATATACAACGCACGATAATATTTTGCAAATAAATCTCATTTATTTCAATACATTCGCTATTGTAGTGACCCGAATGCAAATCTATCAGTTATATTTAGCCACTTTCAAACCTGTAATAAATATATGTGAATTGTTGTAGTTATATTGACCATTGCGTGATATATATGGCAAATAAGATGAAACTTAACCGTAAATTTCGAACTATGGCATCTATATCTCAAAACAATGCAAATAAAATGTTTATATTCACAACTAGCCTCTAGATGTGTAAATGTTGGTGTATAAATCCATTTTATTTGCTAAGCTGGTAGCTATATATGAAATCATTTGAAAAAGAATACTTATATTTACATTTATCTCACAGATGCGCAAAGGAATGGTGTATATTACAATTTTATTTGCTATAATGGTAGGTACATATTAAATCATTTCAAAGCAAATATTTATATTTACATCTACCCCATAGATGTTTAAATGTATGGGGTATAATACCATTTTATTTGCTACGCTATTAGGTACATATTAAATCATTTCAAAAGGAATACTTATATCTACCTCTTCCACATACACGTGTGAATGTATGGTGAATATTACAGTTTTATTTGCTATGATGGTAGCTACGTATGAAATCATTTCACACCTTACAGTTTCATTTACAATACTGTAAATGTATATGTGAAATGTTTGTTTTGATGACTTTATTTGCTATCATTTGATAGATATCTGGCGAAGAATTGCATTTAACCACCGCATCCAAAATTACGATTATTACACGTTAAAGTAATTCAAATGCACAATGTTATCATCGCAATTCAATTGTTCAATTTGAACTATTCCATAGGTATGTGATGCAAATCTGCAGTTTAGCCATTACATTTGAACTTAATATATTTCCAATACTGTAAACACTAAATTTTCCATTTAGAATTTTTATTTACAATACTATGGAAAATGGGTTTGAATTTCATTGTCTTCTTTGTAACTAATTTGGTGGGTATTTGTAACGGAACGTGCACGTGGCCGGTTAATAATTTATGCAAGAAGTACTTGTCAATAAGAACGTCTTTATTTGCTGATTAATTCCCAGCTTCATGCCACCCAAACAAGTTATATTCTACGTCTACTGGTACCAGATATCTGTACAATGTATTGAATTTGAAGGAAATTGTCATAGCATAAGATATACCGTACGTGATGCACAAACAAAACATTATAATACTGTCTTTGTGGAGTACACCTCGCGCCTGGATAAGCAATGATAAGAGCCAGACACTTGTTGATTAGCTGACGCCCGCTAACACAACACCTGCAGAGGTAACAATCTCGGCCAGGCGTAGGGGCCTGCCGCTTGGCTCGCCTGGCGAAGCTGTTCGCTCCAGGAGACACGACATATTGCGTGTCGTCGTCAGACGTGGCTGCCAGATTTCTTCACTTCAGCTGCATACAGGCATCTCTCCCGAACCACTATTTTGTTCATTTTTCAAAGCCTTTTTTCTACCATTTCGGCATTTTAACTTCATATAGCAGTTTGCAAACTACTTATGATTTACACAGTAATTTCCATTAATCAAAAAAAATGTTGCAAAGCGCTACAATCGATTGCAAATCTGTTCAATAAATGAACAAAGTTACATATGTTTCATCAATCGTAAAACCGGAAATGTTATCATTTCTCATACATAATACGAACACACTGTGAAGAAATATAAAACTGTCGACAGAATATAACCCAACATCTGAAATGTATTTTGTTTCACATATACACAAACTGTTTGCGCAAATTACTAGCGTCCTATTTTCCCGCTGACGATCCCGGCAGATAATTCGCATCGACAATCAACAAACTGTGAAAAAACATCTCCCGCGATGTAAAGTTTACAGAATAAAAATATGTTACTTTCCCTGTTTCAAGCATACAAGACACGAACTGTAACTCGCTCGCATTTTTGGGAATTCTTCCCAATAAGAAAGCTTCTTTTCTTCAATCATGTGCTGACAACCAGTACGATTGTACAAGCTCCACAGTATAGTGATCTTGCCAAGGTCTGAAATCAGCATATTCAAAATGACCATTCATGTCTCGGACATGGATCAGACATAATTCTTCAACATACATGTACGCAATAGAGAGAGAGAATTAAGTAGGCATAGCAGGTGGTTTTTAAATGAAATGTTCACATGTAAACAAATTAAAGCACAATTAAGTTCTCCACAAATCAAGTACGATATGATATAAAACAGCATATAGCTTGTCATCATTGAATTTACAGGAGAGTTAAAGGTGTCTGAAATTGTGACCAGATTCTGTCAGGCCATTTTTGAAGGTGAAATGGTGTAATATTTCTGCTGTTTTCCCAAATTTCGGCTATGAGTTGAATACTTCTGATATTGCATTTTTGAAGCAGAATGTGAAACAAAATCTATAAATATATGTCTTTCATCTCTATAGACAAACCTTATGATTATTACTAAGAGTACTAAAAGTTGAAATTTTTATGATGGATGAATGGATTCTTAGCTAAAATTATGAATATTATCTCCCCAGTTCTTCAAATAGTCCAAAGAATTCTTCCAGTCAATTCCGGCACTCTGTCTCCATCTTCAATTATGAAAACATTAATGAAATATGAATCATCATCTTTTGGCCTTGGGCACCATGACCAAGGCAGCATCCATTCTATACATACAGTATGGTCACAAGCCAACTGATACTTCTGATGACGTTATTTCAATGCCTAAATTAAGGTTCAGCAACATTTAGCTTTATAATATAGGTACATTTAATCTGACAAGGCTACCCTACAAAAGTAGTAGATAAAAATGTTGTGCCTTCACCAGTGTTTTGGCACTAAAGCAAAAATCATGAATATACTATGCAAAGTAGGGTCATTCTCCCATTGCCAGAGTTTGTAGCCTGCTAAAAGTCGGTGCAACACCCTCTGCATTGCACTGTGCAGAGAAAGGGCCCACATGTGCGTTCAGTCTATATCGATTTCGGTCAGCACAGGCAGCACGTATTTGCATAGGAGGGAGATGGGAACTGCATTCAGTAAATCTTGTAAAAGAATTACCGTAACAGGTTTATACTAAATTATTACACAAAAACACACGGTAGGTCTTCTTTAGCTGTGACATGCTGAACCCACTCCGCTCCTTTTACAAGTGGACGAAGCTGATTGGCCCGAGAGCCATGCACACAAGAACTGCCTGATATGATTTTACCCTAGTGCAATCAGAGAGTAATCAAAGGGCAATTAATAAATTGATATCCTATCTTTGCTCCACAGTCGTCATGGTCGTATATGTCGCTATGTAGGACCTTACAGATTTCAATTAAATTTGGTATTCAGAGGGCCCAGTTCGTGAATATTTAATAAACTTAGGACATCATGGCCGTATTTTAAGTACTTTACTTGCAGTAGGAGAGAGGAGATAGGATCGTCGCCTACGCTTCAACCCAAGGACCAGTCCACTTCTATCTCGCGTTATGGTGCTAAACTGACGAGAGCGCTGCAACATCAAAAGATACTCGGCCCGCATGGCGTTGGATTCAGCTGACATGACCGAGCCAACCAAAAAGCCCCTAACATTATGTTCCCTTCAAAGAACTATGTATTGTTCTCTGGATTGGTTGATACTCATGTTACTGCAAGCCGGTTAGATCCTACATGTGGCATAACCAAATGGGAGAGTATATAGGATTTAATTTTTATTAGATTGAATCAGACGGCATACAATCTGATGCCATGAGAATGAGTAGGGTAAGAGAAGGTCAAATTTTAATCAGGCATGTGTGACAGCTATTTATTGTCGGTTTTACAACTTATTTTATACCCAGTCAAAATAACCAGCCCACACAATTCGGAAAACT
>JAVTVY010000456.1:0-36348 GCA_036873755.1 Hanleya hanleyi | reverse complement strand
ACCGAAAAATCAGGAAATCATTAAAAAATTCTAATTTTTTGGGGAGTGGATTCAATAGGGGGAAATGTGTCGCATGCCAAAAATTAGGTCAAGGTCGAAGATCAAAGGTCACTTTGACCCCCGAAATCAGCAAATTATTAAAAATAACTTTTTTGTGTCAGTAGATACATTAGGGGGACACGATGTGTCACATTCCAAAATCTAGGTCACGGTCAAAGGTCACGTCACTGTGACCCCAAAATCATGAAATTATTCAAAATCATGATATTTTTTATGCAATAAAAACCAACCTTACTGATATATGGGTATAGTGCCTAGCACCCCTCAGTCAAGTGAAGAAAATCAAATATCCCACAGTATTTCCTGTCTCACTGCCCATGCGCGACCACCCTTATGCTATGAACTTCCAGCATATATAAGCTATTCCCAGATATGGAGCGTCCTCCACCGCCACCTCCTAGGCGATTGACGACGATGGCTTGGGTACCGCCATCTGATAACTGTTCTATAACATCACTTCCGGCATCCACGGCTATACACGGCCTGTCGGAAATGTTTAAGTCGGTTTTGGCCAGGCCCAAATCCCAAGAGGAAAGACAAATGAGGATGTGGGCCAGGGCGTTGTTTCGTCCGGCTGCTCCCACTGCTCCTCTCCCGGTGGAAAAGCCGTCGTCTCGAGCCTATACCATTCATGGTTCATCATTCGATTCCAAGGCCGCTGACATTGACCCAGATTTTGTGGATGTATGTCAAAAAGGGGACACAAACAAAATTCCGGTCAAGGTCATGGTCGATTTAACGGAAAACAGGCTTCTATTCGGAGGAAGTTTCCCGTCAGGGTGTAGCTATTTCGTCACATATGGACTGATTCTTAACTGCCATTTCCACAGTGATTGATATGCTAAAGTCATCCTTAGCATTCCCTAGCATACAAGAAGAAATTTCTTTCAGAAACGTTGCCTCTAATGCTAATGCAGATCAATTAGCTTTGTCAGCCTATAATACAGCGATGCTGGTGCACCTAGGAAGGTTGGCCTACTTTCCAGCCATGGTGCACTATACTCCCGTTGCTGTCATAAGAACCATGAAGGAGCAATCACCAGCATCGTCTCTGCTGTTTAATGGGGCGTTACCGTCTCTTTCTGATCAGATGGCTAAGGCTAAGACTGACAGCGGATAAAAGCAGGCAAAGGCAAATCTGGTTCGGGTTCTGGAAAGCAACATCCTCGACGGTGATGCTTCGAGACATATTGTGAATCTCACAACATGACGGAACCACGAAGTGCCGTGCTTCCCGGTTCCGCCCAACTCCTCTCTCCCAGTAGGGTGAAGACTACAGGGGTTTTGGCGCAACTGGCAGTATCTCGGGATGGATCCACGGTCATACGTATCCTACGATACGGTTATCGCCTGTAATTCATTCTGGATCCTCCCTTAAATGTTGCTTCAAAGCCCTCTCGTATACCTATATGCAGAGAGCACCTTCTGGAATTACAGGCTTCGGTAGACAAGTTAATTCAGAAGGGGGCAGTCATAGAACTCCTATCGTCGAATCAGACTCCGGGGTTCTATTCTCCGGTGTTTCTTGTGCCCAAAAGAGATATACCATAGATGCGCATGGTCATCAACCTGCGCACCTTGAACAAAGACTTCTTGCAGCGGCCACCGCATTTCCGCATGGAGTCTTTCCGTTCAATCAGGAATGCTCTGAGCAAGGGGGAGTGGATGAGCTCGTTGTATCCGAAGGATACCTTATTTGCATATTTCAATCCATCCCGCCTACCGGAAGTTCCTCACATTCAAGTCGGTTCTCGCCGATTTCAAATCCATTTTTTTCCGTTCGGGTTATCCACTTCCCCCTGGGTCTTCACCAGAGTGTTCCGTCCGGTGGCATCCTTTCTGCACAACCGCGGAATCAAGTATTACTTTTACCTAGACGAATCTTTGATCCATTCCACGTGCAGGGACCAATCCCGTCGCGATACGATGGTCGTATGGCACATCCTCGAATGTTTGGGTTATCTCCCACACGAGGTCAAATCGGAGCTAACACCGGCTCAATAGCATACCTTTCTGGGCGTGTCCTACGACACCAATCTGGCCTTGGTACGTCCCCCAGTGGAACGCTGGCGAAAGATCACCGAACAAATTCCTTTGTTCATCCGATTCTCTCGCCAATCGGTTCTCAACTTTGCATCACTGATCGGCCTCTTGACCTCCATGCAGGACGTGACACTGAGAGGTCGACAGCAATTAAGACCCTTAATGAGGTATCTAAACCATGATTGGGTCATCAGGTCTTTCAATCCAATGATTCCTGTCACAGGGGATGTCAAACGTCACTTTCGCTGGTGGTTAGACCCCTCAGCGTGACCCTCCTTCCTTTCCGTCCATCATGCCACGTGTTTACGGACGCTTCGATGGAGGGTTGGGGGGCCCATCTCGACTCCAAGTCGATATCCGTCTTGTGGACTCCAACGGAGGCTTACTCCTATATTAATGTCTTGAACTCATAGCAGTCATTCGCGCAGTTCAGACATGGATCAGGGGTCAAACTCTGTTGGTCACTACCGACAACTCGACGGTCGTGGCCTACATAAACAAGCAGGGTGGAACTCGGTCGCTTCTTCTGCTGGAAACCGAGATCCTACTTCTTTTGTTTTGGCAGAACAACATGAGCATTCGTGCCAGACACATATCGGGACACCTGAACATCTTAGCCGACGCCTTCTGTCGGAAGAATCAGGTGATCTCGACCGAGTGGCGATTACAGGTAGATACTTCATGTAGGACGCTATTGTCTTAGTCTTTGTGAAGCTGAAAAGGCTCAAGTCTAGACACATTGTTGTCCCCAGACTTGGCTATTGTTTGCATTGTCTCGTGATTCTTACATGGAGTATGAACCCAATTACACCAGGACATTAAGGGGAGACGATCACAAATTTCCCAAATTTGGGAAGCTCCCAAGATAGTTTGCCACTCGGCTGAACAACCAACTGTCACTGTACATGTCTCCGGTCACCGATCCAATGACAGTGACAGTGGATGCTCTCTCACAGAATTGGTCGAGAATGGTAGCTTATGCCTTTCCTCCTATGGCCATCCTACCTCTAGTTCTGCAAACGATCAGGTCAGACCCTTGTGTCCTGTATCTATGTGTTCCTTGGTGGCCCTCGCGCCCCTGGTTCCCAGATTTGCTCGAACTTCTAGTAGACGGTCCCATACAATTCCCGTCTTGGGGAAAGCTACTACGGCAACCAAGGTCGTCGATATTCCATCAACAACCCAGCTGGTTCAACCTACACGTGTGCAGCCCTGAAGATGGTGTCCTCCACAATGGACTCCAGTTCAGACTGCTACCAGTCTAAGTGGCTCATCTTCCAGCAGTGGTGTGTCGCTCGACACATTGATCGGAGTCAAGCCTCTATTCAACAAATAGCGGATTTCCTCCAATATTTGTTTGAGGACAGGGGTTTGGCACCTTCCACTGTCAATGGGTACCATTCGGCTATCTCCAGGATCAGTAATCTTTCAACCGGTCTTAATCCGGCGAGAGATCCTAAGCTCACCTCCTTGATCAGATCATTTAGTATTACAAGTCAAGCAACAGTCCCTAAGTTGCCGAAGTGGCGTTTAGCTGAACCTCCGTTTGGACCTTTAGATTCAGTCAACCTGAAGTTTCTGTCATACAAAACTGTTTTTTGTTGGCTCTAGCATCTGCCGCTCGTGTATCTGAGTTACATGCCATGTTGGCGGACCTGTATCTGTTCTCTTATGAATATGACTATATGCTGGCGCTTTCAAAAACCGATCCATTCAAAGCCCGTTCCTTCTCATTCACCAAACGCTATATAGACGATCTTCTCGCTGTGGATAATCGCTATATAAATGACGCAGTGAAGGATATATATCCACCTTCACTGGATTTGAAGGAAACTACAGATAGCCCTACAGGCACATCTTATTTAGATCTCTATCTCTATAAAAATGAAGCGGGCATTCTCTCTCGTCGACTTTATGACAAAAGAGATGATTACAATTTCGACATCGTAAACTATCCCTTTCTGGATAGTAATATTCCAATGGGACCTGCATATGGCGTATACATATCTCGCTTAGTAGCATTTGCTAGATCCTGTGTTAAATGTGATGATTTTAATCAACGTCACAAAACATTGTTGCAGAAACTTATAAAACAGGGCTATTCCACCAAGCGCCTCCACTCAAAGTTTCTCAAATTTGGCGATACATATCGCATGCTGATAGCAAAATATGAACGTAGCGTGCAAGATCTATGGCGCTACGTTTCGTAACTTGTGTCTAATTCCGCTTAACCCGGGGCTAGGGGCCGTATGAACCCATGTACTTCAAGATCCTCATGGTACTCATATGAACAGTCACAATCAAAGCGTGACTGAGGTACATCATTTCTAGATGACGACTCTATAACGAATATTATGGATTAAGAATACTGATCAGCGATACGGATTTGATATTTTGGAACATCATGATGTCTTGCCGGCATCATTGAAAATTGTTGACCGCTTCTCTCTTGGAGGAAACAAGCCTATGTTTATGTATACATTTGTCTTTTTGAATTTGGTGCTAATACTGTTATATGTAAATGGAATAGGTCTTTGGATTATGGACGCGGATATTCTCTAATGGACGACGGCTGGATTATGAATGACGGACTAGACGCTTGTAATTAGATATCAGGAAGATTAGCCAAGACTTTTGGCCAAGAATCAATCTCTTTACGATTGCACGTCTCGAGAATTCAGAATCCCAGCTCTGTCTGATTTTTTGTCTCAATGTCACGAAGACGACAATTTGCATTGTCCTGTTCGAGCTCTTGCTATGTATGTCAATCGCACCAAAGACCTGCGGATAGGAAGGAGGCGCTTGTTCATATCTTTTGATCCTCGAAGTCAGCAGGAGATTTCAAAGAATACACTCTCATCCTGGTTCTCCAAAAATATTAGGTTGTCCTATATTGGGGTGACGCCCACACGGGCAGGATCAGTAAAAGTATCTGCTCATGAGATCAGAGCGATAGCGGCCTCTTGGCTTCTGTGGTTTAATAAGTCGGTGTCGGATGTTATGAAGGCCTGCCACTGGCGCTCCAATACTACCTTTGCTTCGTCATACTACGTCCGAGACATGACCATGGTGCAGGACGACGTTTATTCATTGGGGCCCTTGCTGACAGCACAGCGAATCACCTGGGCCGGGGCATCCGGCACACGCTAAGAAGTTAGTGTTTTTATCCTGTTTTTAATGGTGAGTGTCTTATTCCACCCCTACGTTACAAAAAAAGAGTCGGGGGGGGGGGGGCGGCATGTTGGACTCCTTCATTATAGTTGGCTATTACACCGAGGTTCCGTAGGAACTCCGGTTCAGAAGATAACTACTTGAACATTTTTCAATTAATAGTTATCTCACTGGGATTCCGGCAGTCCTTTCCTTTTGGGATCTTGGTCAGCCTGTGTTTTCATGCTGACTACCTCTTTCTCTGCTCATGCATCTTCCCATATGGTTCTTTTTCTCCCGCCATCCGGGTGTGGTATTCTTCCCATATGTCAGTAAGTTTTGTTTTATTGCGTAAAAAATATATAATATTTACAAGTAATTTTTACATTTTTAAGCTAAAAACCTACCTTTAATACTGACAGGGATTGTCCCGCCCAGCCTCCCCGCTAAGGCCTCTACCACGTGGTGTAGGAGAGGAAGTTCATAGCACAGGGATGGTCGCACATGGGCAGTTAGACAGGAAATACTGTGGGATATTTGATTTTCTTCGTTTGATGCAAGGCACTATACTCATATGTCAATAAGGTAGGGTTTTAGCTTAAAAATATAAAAATTACTTTTTTGTGTCCATTCATATATTAAGGGGAGACGATTTGTCATGTACCAAAATATAGGTCAAGGTCAATAGTCAAGGTCACTGTGACCCCAGAATCAAGAAGTCCTTAAAATTACTTTTTTGTGTCGGTAGATACCTTTGGAGGACATAATGTGTGACGTACCAAATGTAGTTCAAGACCGAAGGTCAAGGTCACTGTGACCCCCAAAATCGTGAAATTGTTAAAAATCATGATTTTTTGTGTCCTTTGATACATTGAGGGAAGAAGATGTCGTGTACCAAAATTTAGGTCAAGGTCACGGTGAGTCAGGAATCAGGAAGTCATTAAAAATAACTTGTGTGCTGTCCTCAGTGTTTCATAGGGTGGATGGAGGGTGTCTGGTTCCATGCTGCTTCAAAGATTTCTTCTTTGAAGTAGCAGGAACGCAATTTGTCTGGGTGGTGCTTAGTTGGTTCGTCGCGATATAGGTTAAATATTGTTGAAAGCGACGTTAACTTCTATTCACTTTCTCACCCTTTTGTGCCAATAGATACATTAGAGGGACACGATGTGTTACGTACCAAAATGTGGGTCAAAGGGCAAGGTCACTGTGACCCCAAAATGAAGAAATCATTTAAAGTTACATTTTCATATGCCTGTCGAAAAAGAGGTCGTGTAATACGATGTTGCGTTCTGTCCATTTGTTGTCCATGCGATATCTCTAATTTCAAGGTATGAATTGGTACGAAACTGTGGGTATACCTCACTCGCATGGCAAAGAGGAGCCATATTCATTTTCAGATCGATTTGTCAAAGGTCACGGTCACAGTCCCCCAAAACAGTTTAGCTGGCTATATTTTAGGTTGGAATATTCAGAGTTGTCTCCCCTACATGTATATGGCATTTGTCCTGTGGAGTTGTCTTCATTGCTTAATACATGTAAGAAGCAGCTACATTTAGTTAAACTGTTGTGAAATAAAAACCATACATTTACAAATTTAACGGAGAGAGGGGTCCTTTATGATCTTTGTACCTGTTTATTAACTGAAGAAAACATGTTTGCTTCATCGCTTTCTTCACATTTTTCTTCCTTCATGAAAATTTTTCTTGCCTGAACTTAATCCACTTGAAGGAAAACTGCTATTTTCTTGTGCCTGACTATTGTAGATTTCAATGTGAGATATGTGTGCTCTCGGCGCTTGTTTCAAGGTGACCTAGTTACCAACAGTTAAGCCCATTTTAGTTTATCATTCAATATATCATGTGATATATATGTTACATTCTCATGCAGAAGGACAAAATCGTAGACCTTTCTCTGGATTGCTACCTACCAATTGGGATCAAGGCCATTTAAACAGCGTTGAAATTCGGACCAGTGTATTTCCAGATATACGGGCGTATATTGAAGCCCCTTGGGCTCTTGTTGATTTGGTGCTAATGCTGTTGTACGAATTAGATTACGATTATGGATACAGAAAATCTCTGATGGACGATAGCTGAATATTTGACGCTTGTATTTACTATATAATTCTCCATTCAAATATGATGTGAAGTCGCTTCCTCGATTGCAGGTATTTCATTGGTCGTCCTGTTGACGAAGGTAGACAAGGTCTGTCCCCTGGCGGCCAGTGATATCTCTTTAGTGTTCCGCAGCAAGGAGGTCCTCGACGCGGTCAATAAGGTCTCCGAGTTACTTGGAATTCCCGGAACTCACGTTTTTCCTGTTAAAAACTACAGCATAGAAACAGAGCGTGACACTAATGTGGATATTCTAGCATTAATGAGCGTGCGCCAGATGCTGTGGTACGCAGAGGACCATCTTCTCAACATGGCAGAAAGCCTGAGGACGGAGAATCTTTCCAATATGAATATCAAACCGTGAAACTATATACAGATGTAGATCAATGAAAGTCAGTTAATTTGGGGTCAACCCGACCGTGGAAAGGAACTGATAAAACCCTTGATTCGAGATGCAAGTAATTTTATCTCAAGCTTTTGAAGTTTCGTAAAATATTACATATCAATTAGGATGTAGAACAACTATGACAATTCTGATAGTTTTACATTATAGTAACTGAAAGCGTTAATTCCAATCTTAATAGGCACTGTGGGAACTTTCGTGTTCTGGCACGTCGTTATATGACTGGAAAAATGTTGAAAACGACGTTAAATCCTACCAACTCACTCTTTCACTTGATTTATATCTCTATACCTCGATAGCGAACTAACGTTGAAACAAAGTTGATATTTGGTCGATTTTGTTAAAATGGTTAGCTTAAAAAACAGGGCTATTCCACCAAGCGCCTACACTCAAAGTTTCTCAAATTTGGCGATACATATCGCATGCTGATAGCAAAATACGAACGTAGCGTGCAAGATCTATGGCGCTACGTTTCGTAACTTGTGTCTAATTCCGCTTAACCCGGGGCTAGGGGCCGTATGAACCCATGTACCTCAAGATCCTCATGGTACTCATATGAACAGTCACAATCAAAGCGTGACTGAAATACATCTTTTTTTAGATGACGACTCTATAACGAATATTATGGATTAAGAATACTCATCAGCGATACGGATTTGATATTTTTGGAACATCATGATGTCTTGCCGGCATCATTGAAAACTGTTGACCGCTCCTCTCTTGCAGGAAACAAGCCTATGTTTATGTATACTATGATTGTCTTTTTGAATTTGGTGCTAATACTGTTATATGGAAAATGGAATAGGTCTTTGGATTATGGACGCGGATATTCTCTAATGGACGACGGCTGGATTATGAATGACGGACTAGACGCTTGTAATTGGCCAGTGGACGTTAAAACAATGTATGGGTATCTTCGATGCGATGGTATCTTTTGGTGGTTTACCTCGAGCATGTTGGAAACATTTTAGCATTGACTCGCGTTTATTCAACGTCAGGGAGCAATCCCGTAAATCAACCGACTTTCACAAAAAAAAAAGAAGAATAAGAAGTTAAAAAAAGGAGAAAAGGAGAACATAGTCGATATCTATAAGATATTTTTGTGAATCTAGGAAATATTTTAGAGCCTTAAAATCTATACATTGCTCAGAAATACGCAACGAGTGTGATGTGTTCAAGGAATAATGTTTTCACAAGCGTGCTAAATGGTTATTTTACGCACGGTTAGTGTGGGAAAGTTTATATTTTAGGGCAAGGGCGATTTAGCACGCCTATGAAAATGATTATTTCTATTCTATTGCACTACTCAAATTGATTATCAACAAACATTACAATGAAAGGTTGAAAACATATTTTAAACTTTGACAACCTTTCTCCCCTTTTTGAAAAAAAACTCGTCTACTGATGTTGGGTTCATACTCCATGTAAGAATCACGAGACAATGCGTACAATAGCCAAGTCTGGGGACAACAATATGTCTAGACTTGAGCCTTTTCAGCTGCACAAAGACTCTGACAATAGCTTCCTACATGAAATATCTACCTGATGCTGGGACGATGCTCCCGTCTCGATTGGCATCTTTCAGATGGGGATAAATTCCGATTCCTCCAAGTACACCGCCTTTAATACCTGCTTTGATACTTACAAATTTTCTCGCTTGCCGACGGGACTTAGCACCGCCCCCAACAGTTTCCAGTTACTCATGGACAGATTGTTCCATGAACTGAAATTTCATTCGGTTTTGTGCTATTTGGATGATGTTCTTGTGCTGTCGGAGACATTTGAACATTTTTTGGGCTTGCAGAAAGTTTTCAACCGACTGCGTGCTGCCGGGCTCAGGTTTGGGCCTCAGAAGTGCTCCTTTGCTAAACAAAGCTGCATATTTCTAGGACATGAAATTTCAAAAGATGGAATTCGTCCTCCCGCTGATCGTGTGCGTGTCATCCTGAACTATCCAGAGCCTCGGATCTCACAGGAACTTCGCAGAGCCATGGGCTTATTGAACTGGTTTAGAAAGTTTATTCCAAACTATAGTGTGTTCGCGTGCTCCTTGAACCAGCTGCTGAGGAAGGGCATTCCATTTGTATGGACACGTGCGCATTCGGGTGCTTTCACATCACTGAAACCGGCACTAGTGAACTCTGACGCATTGGCCTTTCCAGATATGACTTACCTTTCCCTGTTGCTGTCGATACTTCGAGTCGTGATATTGGCTACATGCTGTACCAGAATCATCCACATGAGCTTTCTGACCCAACCAATGCCAAGGACGGTGTGCATGTTATCTGTTTCTGCTCAAAAGCACTTACCAGATGGCAACGCTCCTATGGCCCAACCAAGTTAGGGCTATTGGGAACGGTCACCAGCATTACAGACTGTGCTTATTACCTTCTTGGGCGACATTTCATATTGGAATGCGATCATCATGCTGTGAAATCCCTCTTTCAAAAGAAACTTAAGGGTGCCATTTACAAACGGTGGATGGCCATTCTTCAGCAAAGTTTAGCTTTGACATAGAGTATAAACCAGCTGCCCAGATGTGTGTACCGATGTGTGTACCAGATGCTCTCTCACGCTGCCATCCATACTCAGACATTGAATCTGCAGGTCCAAGCCCGGACGAAGACGATCCTTTCTTTCCGTATGTACCAGAGGAACCCTCTCCACCCATCCTCCTGCCTGATGGGCAGAAGCTTCAGGATCTCATTCACTGGGATCCCCACCTCTGCTGACGACACCATCCCAGTAGTTTGGCTGCAACCGGAGCTTGTAAATGCAGTTGCATGTGGTAGTTTGCCGGTATCCCCGGAACACTTTGCTTACCACGTTTCAGTGCCTGCCGACAGTGACGACGTGTATGATGCTCACCCGTGGTAATGCCCCATAGTCGACAGACAAGTCACTTTCAGATCTGATATTCTTCCAAGAGACGATTCTGAACAAACCTTGATGACTTAGCTACAGTTGGGTACCTTGTCGGAGTCCCAGAAAGATGCTCGGTGCATTCTCATGGAATCGTCCGATTACATCATTGTGCAGAACATTTTGTTTCACTCACGAGTACGCAAATCGAAACGATCTCATGATCTGAAGCATTACCAGCTGGTTCTTCCAAAGGTAGTTGTGGACACTGTACTGAAGCTGTACCATGGTTCTCCATTGGCTGGCCACGGTGGAATTAACGCCACACTTGATAAGATCAAGGAACATTACCATTTCCGCAACATGTCACAGGTGGTTTCTGATTATGTCAAATCTTGCAACCTTTGCCAGCGTCGTAAGATGACCCAAACTCACATCAAGTCAGGAATCACAGCCTACCCTACTCCCTCTGGGCCATTTGAGGTTTGGCAACTTGATTTATTTGGTCCGCTTCCAGTCGCAGTACAAGGATATCGTTGTCTTCACAGCAACAGACATATTCAGTAGGTACTGCTACACAGCCCCTCTGCTTAACAACGATGCTTTCACTCTCACAAGGGCACTATTTCTTCTGTTCACCACCTACGGAACGTGTAAAGCTCTCATCAGTGATCCAAGATCAGAATTTTCCTCAGAGGTAAACAAGGATGTTTTTCGGCTGATGGATTTCCCTTTGCAATTTACACGCACCATTGCCTGGGCGCCTGTGAGCGTACACACAGGACATTAGCTGGGCGTTTGCCATCTTATCTTCAATCGCCTACGGATTGGGAGGAGCATTTACCCGCTGTAGTGTTTGCTATCAATTCATCCATCAGCACTTACCATGCCTACTCGCCTTTTGAGGCTATCTTCGCGCGTCGCCCCTCTTTTCCTATCTCTGACAGTGTTAATTCTATTCTACAGGGTGCTAGACCAGACCTTATGCACTACTTGCAGTCGCTGATCAAAGAACTTGACATTGTGAGAGCAATGTGAAAGATGCTGCTTTGAAGACACAGGCAGCTATGCTAAACGTGCCAATGCCAAGATAAAACCATTACAGATTTTCAAAGGTGACTATGTTTATCTGTGTGAGGATCCGACAGGGCAGGATCAGAAATTGCAACTCAAGTACGGTGGTCCATATGTGATTGAAGAGGTGACTAATCCTCACATGGTTCTCCTCAAGGATCCCAAAACGAAACGACGAGTGAAGGGTCCTATTCACTTGGATCGACCCAAGATTGCCAAGATTGCACAGCGCCAGTCCAGTGGCCATGTTGAATATCTTGTTCACATTCGCGGTTAACCTTCCCAGAATGCTTTCTGGGTCACAAGTGATCGTTTGGATACCAAAGCTAGTAAGCTAGAACTGCCATCCAGCTTCGACCACCTCCTGTGATTGCCTGGATATCTCTGTTCAGAACATACACTTTGGTGGTTCACAAACTACAGAGATGCACGCCACAATATGATTGTTTGATGCATTGTATTTTGTATGTTGCCATGCTCAACTATATACATGTATGGTTAATCAATCTTGCTTAATATTGCATTTTGTTTTGATCTGTTTTATTTGATTTGATATTGTATTGAAATATGATGATGAGGAAAGTTGTTTATTGTTGTATCACAAATGTTGCTTATGCCATTGTCTCTTGGTACAACTGTATTCCACATTCCTATCCTCAATAGTTTGCCCTTCGGTCATAGCATTGTTCATGTGTATCTAGGAACTATGAGGTTATTCTTGGATCATGTGTTTGATGTGTTTTTTCATCTTCTTGGTATCCCTCTTCGTGTATGTAATAATCATAATGCATAATGATACTGGTGATTTTAGTGGTTGACCTTTATGCCATAGCCATTTGATATTTCATATTTTGAAATGACAATAATATTTGTACTTTGTTTCCAACTATTTCATCTAATTTTGTTTCGGAAGTCGCATTCCAGTTCTGCCTGTAACCACTGTTGGCTCCTGTCATAGGCCATTTTGGTAACGACACACCCAGTTGATACATTTCTGACATGTATGCTAGTATATTTGATCTTGTACTCTACACCAATGATTACACTCCGAAACTTATCACATCTGTCTTTGTTAGTATGAATGATATGGACAAGAAAGTGTTTGTTTGTAAATCTGTCTTTTTATGTTAAGGGCCTGGATATCCCATGAAATATTGGTTTGGACAAAATACACTTACCACATCTCATGTATTGATGACATGTACAGACATAGCCGGTGTACAGACACACTCTGTTGATAGCCATATTACATAGCTTAGGCATTGGGTATATATTGATCTATATGTTGCAAGACTATATGATAATCACCTTATCTACCTATATATTTTTTTAAATTTTATGTCACTAATTTTATCTTCTTCCCAACAACCAGGGGGTTATGTTAAAAATTGGATTCCAATTCTTTTTTCTGTGGGCGGATGTTATATTCTGGATATATTATAACCACCTTGTTTTGTGAAGAAGACCTAAAATGACTTTATTACTCATGTGTCATTTTCTTTTTGATAGCAAGTTCATTGTAAGAATTTCGTTATAGAGCACATGACTATAATCTGACAGGGAAACATATGTCTACAGGTCATGCGACCTCATTTACATGATGGTTGTGGGATTACCTTATTTGGAAGTCGTGTTCGGCAGCTGAAAACGGAGCTTCGGGGAAAAAAAACTGATTTGAAGTGTGAAGTAATTTATCTGCACGAATATAATTGCAATTTCTGAATGAAGTGTTCTTTCGTTGATCATTTGTTGTGCTGGAACGCTTGCATACATCAAATGAAAACCTGCACTTGACACATGTACATTTCACATACCGGTAACCGTGGTAAATCGTGTAATAATTGCACGGTTAGCTCGCGGATGGTTGGGTGGGCACGGGTTCCTGTTGCCTCAATGCATTTTGCTGAGAAGCAACAGGAACTTGATAATGTGATGTCTAGCACTGTAATATCACTTGTTCTTATTGCACCTTGTAAGCGTCCTGTCTGTGTCTTGTGTGCTGTCCTCAGTGTTTTATAGGGTGGATGGAGGGTGTCTGCTTCCATGCTGCTTCAAAGATTTCTTCTTTGAAGTCTTCTTTGAAGTAGGAGGAACGCAACTTGGCTGGGTGGTGCTCAGTTGGTTCGTCGCGATATAGCTGAAATATTGTTCAAAGCGCCATTAAATTCTATTCACTCACTCACTCACTCACTCGATGTTATTGGCACAAATGTTATAGAATACTTCATTATCATTGAAACTTCGTTTAAATTGCAGACAATTTGAAAATAAAATGTCATTCTTCTTATATTTCGACAAGAGGTAGAACAAACCGTCAACATTCAAAATAAAAGATAAAACTCAGGGGTCACCAGGCTTATTTTTGCAGAATCTAGGAATTTATATGATCTATTATAATGGTTTAACCATATCTAATATTATGTGCATTAGATAGGAATTTCATAAAAAAATGCCCATATTTTCATAGTAAAAATGCATATTTGATAAGAAGTTAAAGTGTCATTTTCCTCACGATGTCTCGAAAGTTTTCCGGGACAATGCTAAATCGAAAAATCCAATAAAAGTGGGGGGTCACCAGGCGTTTTTTCGAACTAGAACGATGCCAACATGACCAACCATGCTCATGAAGCAAAATAACCCGGATTTCGCCTAGTCAGTTTGCCAGGGTTCCTTCAATGCGGTCTAAATTGCCTCGAAATTTGGAGAACACATTTAATCCAATTGAAAAATCCTTTCAAAACTGTTCTCGTTCAAGTTAATATTTCCCTTTTTATTCTTTTTTTTACTAATGTAAATGACTTTATTACTCATGTGTCATTTTCTTTTTGATAGCAAGTTCATTGTAAGAATTTCGTTATAGAGCACATGACTATAATCTGACAGGGAAACATATGTCTACAGGTCATGCGACCTCATTTACATAATGGTTGTGGGATTACCTTATTTGGAAGTCGTGTTCGGCAGCTGAAAACGGAGCTTCGGGGAAAAAAACTGATTTGAAGTGTGAAGTAATTTATCTGCACGAATATAATTGCAATTTCTGAATGAAGTGTTCTTTCGTTGATCATTTGTTGTGCTGGAACGCTTGCATACATCAAATGAACACCTGCACTTGACACATGTACATTTCACATACCGGTAACCGTGGTAAATCGTGTAATAATTGCACGGTTAGCTCGCGGATGGTTGGGTGGGCACGGGTTCCTGTTGCCTCAATGCATTTTGCTGAGAAGCAACAGGAACTTGATAATGTGATGTCTAGCACTGTAATATCACTTGTTCTTATTGCACCTTGTAAGCGTCCTGTCTGTGTCTTGTGTGCTGTCCTCAGTGTTTTATAGGGTGGATGGAGGGTGTCTGCTCCCATGCTGCTTCAAAGATTTCTTCTTTGAAGTCTTCTTTGAAGTAGGAGGAACGCAACTTGGCTGGGTGGTGCTCAGTTGGTTCGTCGCGATATAGCTGAAATATTGTTCAAAGCGCCATTAAATTCTATTCACTCACTCACTCACTCACTCGATGTTATTGGCACAAATGTTATAGAATACTTCATTATCATTGAAACTTCGTTTAAATTGCAGACAATTTGAAAATAAAATGTCATTCTTCTTATATTTCGACAAGAGGTAGAACAAACCGTCAACATTCAAAATAAAAGATAAAACTCAGGGGTCACCAGGCTTATTTTTGCAGAATCTAGGAATTTATATGATCTATTATAATGGTTTAACCATATCTAATATTATGTGCATTAGATAGGAATTTCATAAAAAAATGCCCATATTTTCATAGTAAAAATGCATATTTGATAAGAAGTTAAAGTGTCATTTTCCTCACGATGTCTCGAAAGTTTTCCGGGACAATGCTAAATCGAAAAATCCAATAAAAGTGGGGGGTCACCAGGCGTTTTTTTTCGAACTAGAACGATGCCAACATGACCAACCATGCTCATGAAGCAAAATAACCCGGATTTCGCCTAGTCAGTTTGCCAGGGTTCCTTCAATGCGGTCTAAATTGCCTCGAAATTTGGAGAGCACATTTAATCCAATTGAAAAATCCTTTCAAAACTGTTCTCGTTCAAGTTAATATTTCCCTTTTTATTCTTTTTTTTACTAATGTCCCAATTTTAGTAGATGCGCAGAAACATGCGCAGTAGACATAAAATTGAATTTGTCTTGGGCCTCCTTAAAGGGATAAAATCACACGTGGACGCTTACGACGAACTGCGCGTGACATCATGTACATATAAGCTGAAATTTCAGGATTTGTTGTTAGGAAAAGCAGAAATTGGTCTATCGAGTTATGCCAAATGGCCCTCTTTTTCTGACAGAGTTTGGGATAACTGGCAGGTGTTTTGCTGATTCCAAGAGCGGATCCAGCGAAATAGGAAGGGGGGGAGTCAATATCACAGCCCAATAGGTGAGGGTCCAGGGGCAGCCTGGGCCCCCGAAGCTTCGGGGTCCTAGACCGCCCGATATGTTTCCCCGTAAATGAACCTGAACATGATGTATGCAGATTTATGGTTCGATATTGGAAAAAATCTCACCTCATGCCTGAATTCATTTGACTTTCTAGTTATATTTAACACATGCACAACGATGACCTTTACGTCATGGGACATCAGAAACCAATACCAGACGATTCATTTACACAAAGCTAAACTTGAAACAAATCCAGTGGTCTGCTAGACTCCGGGAGATCCATAGTCCTAGATCACCAATGAATTCTAAGCGTTTCCCCGAGATAAATCGGACCTGAATGTGTGCAGATTTATGGTTCTATTTTCACTTTTGTTTCGCAGAAGCACGCATCAATAATATCACACGTTATGCCTGACTCCATTTCCATTTCTGGTTTAACACATACAAAACAGGCCTATAACACACCATGCATGACACGTGGTGCGCTTACCACGATATTGTCCGATCTCAGATACATATTGAAACTTCAACTTAAATAGTAAGCTCACAAACCACATGAATAGATGCTGGTCTGTTTAATACCTCTATAGATAATCTAATTACGTAATTCACATTTGTCTATTTTACATATCATTTTAAGACATTATTCCTACGTGAATCCGCCGGTTCAACTCACCCCCCTCCCGTAGATCCGCCCTTGAAGAACCCCTCGTGTCCAATCAAAATTTTAGGCTGCATATTTGTATGGATGAAAGCCAACACCTGCATGACCAGCCTCTGCCGTACACAACTACCAGCAGAGGCAAATTTTGCAGCGATCTGAAAGGCGCACCAGACCTGTCTCAAGCATAACATTGTACGTGAACCGAATATAAGACCCGTATTCCAGGGGGAACCTCGGCGACAAAAATAATGCCCTCTCCTGCATAGCCCAAACCAAGCCAGCGGGGCATTATACATTCGGCCATGAATAGTTTAAGAAATAATGTTTTCATCGGCGTGCTCAATGGTTATTTTTCGCACGGCTATCTTGGGGAAGTTTATATTTTAAAATTTATGCGTAACTCATTTAAAAGGATAAGGATTCCACCTACACAGCCTTCTCTAGAGAGGAAAGAGTCCCTAATAAATCCGGAGCTGTGGAAGCGTTATCGAGGGTGTTATCAGGATTTTCTGTCGGGAGCACTGCACCATTGACAAATGGTCTTCCGGTCTCTTCAATAATATGGATCTGGGGTGCCATGGCCGCCCTCGTCGTGATGTCGTGATGGCCGGTGTGGGACTGAATGTCGATGGACTCGAGCGTTGCTGTTGTGGACGTGGTTTCAAGCCTCGTTTGACTCGCGGTGGTGAAGTGTTGATTTGGTTGACCAGTAGAGAGATGAGGGTCACCAAGTCGTAAAAGATAACTCTACAACACACACAGGAGGAATAAGATGGTGATCACAGATCCACTTGTCCTGTCTTGTGCTCATCGACAATTGAAATTTGACCATCGGAATGTGTTCATGAGGTAAACTGAACTCACACAGGAGGGGACATATCCGTTTCACCTGATTGGATGAAATTCACGAATAACACGATACTGGGCGACCCTTATTCTTCAGTATCAGCCGTGTGTGTGTATCTGTCAAGTGTAGAAGAGGTCAAGCTCTCTTCCACGAATCACGTTGTCATGGCATGAGTGTCGTGGAGTTGGGCAGACCTCAGCGACCCCGTTGAATGGTGACGAAACATCTGTCTCTAAGTATGGGTGAGTATGATAAAAATGTGACGCCCTGAAAGAAATAGGCGTGCAGTGTAGGAGAACTGGCGTTTTCAATTAGGTTATGCTCAGATAGAAAAACCTCTTCCGGGAAAAAAGCTTGGCCGTGAAAAGGGACGCTAGATTTGATGAATGGAGATTATTGACTAGCTGCTGCTGGGACAAGCACATTGGACACCCTGCTACAGGGAAATTGAGTACAACGCCCACGGTGCCCTCCGAAAGGTAGTGTCCTCATGTATACCCACTGAAAACAACAACAAAACCTGTTGATGTCAGCGACGGATATATCTGGCAATCCGCAGACCCGCTCGTTGAGTACATGCTTTGGTGGTGGGCCAGGTTCCAACTCCCCTGCTGGTGGTGATATAGCAAGAGTCTGATCTACGCTCATAGTGGGTGGTGTTTCAGGACCCCTTTCATTGAAGAAACGAAAGAGATTCGTTTTCACCAGTGAAGCCGGGAGGATTTTTCTCGGTGAAGTGATTGTACGGCGCGAAAACGCAGACGAGATACACGACATGGCGTCATGGCCTACTACAGTATATATCTCACTTGCCAAATGCGCTTAGAACCAGTTCCAAAGATGAGTGAGTGAGTAGTAGGGTTCAACGTCGTTTTCAACCTTGTTTCACGATGGGGCCTACATGTGCCAGAACACGAGGGTGTTCACAGTTCTTATTACCCTGGACACTGATCATCCCAGCCAGTACAGCATTCGGTCATCCATCCAAGTTTTCACCGAGCTTAACGTTGCTCAACTTCGGCGATATGACGAGAACCGGTGTGTCCAACGCTATAAGCCATACCTGATTGTCACCTCTACCTGTATATGGGGAATAGTACGGAAGCGTATTAGTGCCAGTGTGAAAAAAAAAATTCCGAGATTTATCTCCTAATTAGGACATAATATCTCCTAATTAGGAGAATATTATCTCCTAATTAGGACTTATGTTATCTCCTAATTAGGACTTATTATCTCCTAATTAGGAGAAAATTATCTCCTAATTAGGTGATAATTATCTCCTAATTAGGACTTATCTCCTAATTAGGACTTAATATCTCCTATTTAGGACTTAATATCTCCTAATTAGGACTTATGTTTATCTCTAGTGGGACTTACATTGCATCTCTGGTAGGAGAAAGAGGCCATCTCCTAATTAGGTGATAATTATCTCCTAATTAGGACTTATCTCCTAATTAGGACTTAATATCTCCTATTTAGGACTTAATATCTCCTAATTAGGACTTATTATCTCCTAATTAGGTGATAATTATCTCCTAATTAGGACTTATTATCTCCTAATTAGGACTTAATATCTCCTAATTAGGAGAAAATTATCTCCTAAGTAGGAGATAATTGTGATCGGTTGTTGCCCCATTCATCAGCTATATCGTGAGTAGTATGCAAAGCACCGTAACCCTCAACTTGACCTTTGACCAAACCACTTTTAGTCGGGAGGGGTGCAAGATTGTTATGCAAAGAATGGTTTACCCCAATGGAAAGGTCAAGGCCGCTATAGTTCCGGCAAAGGTCACTTCCGGTCGCGTGACCACAAATGACGTCTGAGGATGTATTCCTCCGGGGTAATGCGGTCATGTCCGACGGTGATGCGGTCATGTCCGTGGAGAAGCCTCCGCGCACAGAAAGTAGTCCCTTGTCAACGAGAGTTCAATACGCTGGTGGTCGATTCCCTTGCGTCATGATATGAGATGAGAAAACAACAAGGGTGACAGGTCAATCATTTTATTTTCCCCTCCAGTACATCATACCCATCCTGGGTGAGCCACGTTGGGTATGTTTACACTTCAAGTAGGCTCTTGTCCAATCAGAAGCCTTCCTTTGAGAAAGTTCAATCTTCTTTCGGTGTGACCTAAGCATTGCCGGGCAGGCCAGGATACCGTTCAGGCAGCATGTCCTGAAACAGTTGTTTGCGTGTTCTGATCGCATTTTCCAGAGCCTCGGTGGGTGGTAACCCCATATACTCTTCCAAGTGACGCTTGGTCTTCATGATGGACCTGTGCGTGGGGTCGCCATTCAGCTCGAGGATGGGGCAGTCGGGAGCTCGAAGCCCGCGCATTCACTCACTCGCTCACTCACTCACTAGCGTTAGAGCGTCACTGCGTTTAGGGCATCACTGCCTTAAGACGAGCGTTGGGCATGCCTCACTCCCGGAGCTCCGGAGTCTGAGCTTGGAGCTCTTGGAGCTCGGAAGTGACGTCATCGTACGCATGCGCACACACACCTGTGGTGCACCTTGTATCCTATAGCCCATAAATAATTATCTCCTAATTAGGAGATAATTTTCTCCTAATTAGGAGATATTAAGTCCTAATTAAGAGATAATAAGTCCTAATTAGGAGATAATTATCACCTAATTAGGAGATAATAAGTCCTAATTAGGAGATATTAAGTCCTAATTAGGAGATAAGTCCTAATTAGGAGATAATTATCACCTAATTAGGATATAATTATCTCCTAATTAGGAGATAATTATCTCCTAATTAGGAGATAATAAGTCCTAATTAGGAGATAAATCTCGGAATTTTTTTTTCACACTGGCACTAATACGCTTCCGTAGAATAGTGCAACCAAGTATCCAATTAAGCTACAGGTTTCGCTTTGTTTTGCATGTACGTGGTATTTACAACCGCACGCATAGGTATACAAATATCTCACGCGCCAAATGCGCTTAAAACCGGCTTTGTAAATGGTTAGCACCTGACCATTAGCCGTACCTGGAGAATAGTGCAACGAAGTATCAAATTACTCTTCACTGGGTAACAGATATGCTCCCTGTGAGACTGCGACAAAAGTAACAGTTTTGGTATCTATAACAAAAATACTGGCATTGAGATAGCAAAAGAAGCAACCGTTTATGTGAGCTATGAAAAATATTGGGCACCTGTCCTGAAATAGACGGGCGCGCTTTTCCAAACATCCCTCTCCCTGTAGTTTTTTTTTACAAAAATGTCCGAATACACCACCCAATCGGAAACGTTATTACACTTGAGAAATAGGGTAGCGAAGTAAAACCGTGAACTTGAGTTAACGCAGACGACTGATCTACTGGAGAAAGCGAAGTTACTGTTACAACACGAATGCAAAATATTCCACCAGACTTCCATGTATACGTTCTATTTCATTACGTTTGTGGTGAATATCTACTTGGTTGGTTAACCACAGCTAAAAAATGCGCAGCATTAAAAGGGTGGTAGAAAACGATGCCAACGTACAGACAAGAAGTCATATGACCCTACAGACAAATATACTGACTGCATATTTCTGAAGACAGCATCATGTTTGTAAAGAACCAAAGGGGATCCCTGTGATGATTTGTATCCCAGCCACGCTTTTTTGTAGCATTGTAGCTATTCATGTGTGCATCTTGAATGACATGACCACACGGCCCCTAGAATCGGCTTTGAGCGGTATTAGATACAAATATTTCAGTGCGATGACGTAACAGCCCTATCAAGTCATCTGATGGAAAATGATGAATTATGTGACGGCCAGATAGAAGAAAAAACGGCTCAAACGTGGACTATTCATAGAATGCAAGTTCAGAACAAATACCTGTGAGGCCCGACGCCGACCAAGCGCTTCATTCTCCACCATGTCTACAAGAACAAAACTAGCCACATGATTTGTACAGAGGGCAAGCCTCAGGGACGAAATGTCAACCAGCAGAATCTCAACATATACAGGCAACAATTAAACGCAACATTAAAAGGGTCGTGGGAAACGATGCCAGTAAACTGACAAGAAGTCATATGACCCAACAGACCAATATACTGACTGCATATTTCTGGAAACATCACAAGAACCAAAAGTGATCCCTGAGATGATTTGTATCCAACCACTCTTCATGTGGACATCTTAAATGACCCGACCATACGGACCATGCGGTGTGTCGCACCATCATCGTGGATGTGGAAACGCGTCTTCGCTTTGCTTTCTCTCCACGCCGGCTTAGTGCATTGATATTGGCCGGCTGCTTGGAGTCGAGAGTATATGCCGCCATATTGTATATAGGAAGAGTGAAAAGGCGGGAAACGGATTTCCATACGTTTCGCCTAACGGGCATAAGTAAAGCGTTTACACTCTCTAGAAACTATACAATTTTCCCTCAATCAACTTCGAATTTGTTGTGCATATTGCTCCTGTCTAGGGGCAGACACACATTGTTTTTAAGATCTGTCCGAGACTGGATACTTGTTTTATCTACAGTTTCTGTTATATGCAAATTTTCCATCTGGACCTATGGTAAAGTAGCTGCGTCTGTTTGGGTACCAATTCCATATTCTCATTTGCAATAATAGCACATCAGTGATTGGTTCACAGTTATGACAGTCAAAATAGTCTGAACCTATTTGCATCTAAACTACATTCAGTTCCTGGTTTACAGCCATACCATTCAATTGTGTACAGTATAGTGACTTTAGGCCCTGGAACATTTCTCCCACAAATGAATTAAACACAGACAGTGGCCTTGCAGATTTTAAAGCCACTGACATAGATACATAATTCAAGAACATCTCCGTGCGCAATCTAGTTAGGCGGTACAGGTAACAAGACCATGTGATAGTTTTTTTGTACTGATACACCTATATGTGACGACACCTTAGAGCAAAGTTAAAATTCAATTTGCAGATAATAATTCCTGAAAAACTGAACAGATTATTATCGAGTCCGCAGCTCAATGTCTGTGGATGTCCGTGTTCCTTTTCCTGTCGCTTTTCCAAAAAATTGTTTATGTACACAGCTTCTCGACCCCACGCTATATCTCCTGAACTAAGCCCCGCCCGACCCATCACAATTCTCATATATTCCGAGAGATTATATGATGCTACACTTATTCAACCTATGCACTATCCTCTAGAGGATGCCCCCACCCCTGGGGCACCAAATGTTACACATAACAGCTTCTCAGCCGCATGTGATACTAACGTAAGGTATGAGATGCAGTGTACATTGTTCATACATACACAAATGCCGAACCACCTACAATATATTCCTTTATAGTAATTACTAATAGGTTGATGCCATTATTTTATTTCAGAAGTACAGTTAAGAAATAATGTTTTCATGGGCGTGCTAAATGGTTATTTTACGCACGATTAGTCTGGGAAGGTGTATATTTTAGGGCAAGGGCAAAGCCCACGACCTAAAATTTATAAACTTTCCCACATATTCCGTGCATAAAATAACCATTTAGCACTCCTATGAAAACATTATTTCTATTGCACTACTCAAATTGATTATCAACAAAGATTACAATGAAAGATAAAAAACATATTTTAAACTTTGGCAACCTTTCTCCCCATTTTTGGAAAAAAAAACTCGTCCACTGATGTTGGGACGATGCTCCCGTCTCGGTTGGCATCGTGCCAATGTCAGTGTACGACTTTATGTGGTCTGTCAAATGGGGAGTGATTTTGTCAGGCGAGTCAGCTGTTGGGAAATTACGCTCGTAAAACTGTCCACATCGCCGCTGTGCGTGTAGTGTTTGTCGGGCGGTGTTGTGGCGCGAAATCGGCGTTCGATGTCTTGCAAAGCTAAAAATGGACAGTCTCTCATAAACAAGGTGTTTTATGAAAGGTAAGTGGACATAGAATCGAATTATTGTATTGGTCATGGTCAACGGGTTCGGCAAATATTGCCGGTCCGGCACTTTTTCAACGAGTGGTTTGGCGCCGGGGTCTTGTTCCCACGTATAGTAGTATAGAAGAAGGCCCCACCGGAGCTATAATGGTATCCATTTGAAAGCACAGTTTCACGCCGAAATACCGAAACGCATGCCAGCTGCATTACTTTCGTTGCCATGGATGCCTTGTCTTTACAGCCATGATCTTCGTACGGGTCACGTGATCCGCACGATACGTTGCTGATCACGTGATACGTACGAATATAATGGAGGAGAAATTCAACCAGCCGTTGATGTTTGAAGATTGATTGCAGACGGATGAGCTCTTCAAGTTCACGGCAATCAAACTCTTTGCCGAACTCGATAAAACCAATAGACAGAGTGTTGGGATGGCGTGTTCAATTGCCGGATAGAGTCGAACGACCCAAGGAGCCGTGTGATCCCGGAGGGTACATCTAAGTTCATGAAGAGGACTCATGGCTATTGTGTTGGAGCGAAAGAAGCGAAGCCATGTCAACATGTCAACTATAAATAGATACCGGTGATAATGAAAGTCTCAATATGGACCTGCAATATGTCATGTACATGTACTTTGATACTTTTCAAATGAAACCATATCATCCTCAGTATCAACCACCTCAATAGGGTACCGGTATAGCTAAGTGAGTCTGTGAAACGGAACAAGCGCTGTGGGAAGATTGCCTCAATATATATAATGACGTTTATGATTCTCTATGTACGTACATATATGCCCACTGAATGAACATTGGACCCTAACACATGATTAGCACCAACCTTTCGACATGTCGAAGAATCATAGTCTTCAAATCTTCGATGAGAATAGGCCGATACCAGTGCCCAGCTCTGGAAGGGGGTTAAAGTCAAACCATAAGTTATGTACTGGTATCCGGAGTATTATTCCTTCGCACATCCGTTTCTACTGCACCAAAGGATGGACAGGCATCCATTTTGTACAGAAAAAATGTCGAAGCTGGGTAAGAAGATAGGAGCTGCACACTTTCAGCCACCGGATTTTTTTATAGTCTCCACACCGGTACTGTAATGTCTGAATCGTATATCACAGCGGGAATAAATTTATTGTTTATTCTGTAGGTGACATTTAGCGTCTTGACCCTCATCATGATTTCGGAAACCCCAGAATATGCATATGCATATGCCCGCCGTACAGTGAATGAAAACTTCAAGGGTGGTTTGTGACCTTATGCAATTGGGATATGTGTGTTTATGCCTGCAGACATGGAGCTGATAATACCTGTTATATTATCCAAATTAGATTATGAGACAATAGTTACATTAAATTGTTTGTCAGCCTTGAGTAGTGGATTAACTTTTGAGTTGTTCACCCCTATAGTTATATCATGACCAGTCATATGTTAAGAAATTATCCACGTGTCAGTGATTTGTTATGTCTTAATATGAATATTTGTAATAAAAATCATCAACAGTAAATTTGCGTTCAAGCGTTCGACAGTCTCTGTGTTCCATTCATCGACCGCTATCCAATGATTAGTTTCTTTTGTGTGAGACATTTATGGTGTCTAAACCTTGTTGGGATATGATAATTAGGCATCTGATGTGTTTGTTAGTTTATCCTTTCTTCCGCTTCTTCTTCTTTTTCCCCACTTTTCTTTTCCGTCGGATAACTTTTGAATTCCTTTGTCAATCAACTTCAAATTTGTGGTGCATATTGGCCCTGCCAAGGGGAAGACACCTATTGTTTTTCAGCGCTGTCCGAAACTGAGAACTGGCTTTTTATCTACAAATCCCCTTATATGCAAATTTTCCTTTTGTTCAATCTTTTTCATCAGATAACTTTCGAATGTTTTCGTCAATCAACTTCGATTTTATTGCTCCTGTCTAGGGGCAGACACCTATTGTTTTTAAGATCTGTCCGAAACTGGATACTTGTTTTATCTGCAATTTCTGTTATATGCAAATTTTCCATCTGGACCTATGGTAAAGTAGCTGCCTCTGTTTGGGTACCAATTCCATATTCTCATTTGCATAGATAGCACATCAGTGATTGGTTCCCAGTTATGACTGTCAAAATAGTCTGAAGCTATTTGCATCTAAAGTACATTCAGTTCCTGGTTTACAGCCATACCATTCAATTGTGTACAGTATAGTGATTTTGGGCCCTGGAACATTTCTCCCACAAATGAATTAAACACAGACAGTGGCCTTGCAGATTTTAAAGCCACTGACATAGATACATAATTCAAGAACATCTCCGTGCCACATCTAGGTAGGAGGTACAGCTAACAAAACCACGTGATAGTTTTTTTTGTACTGATACACCTATATGTGGCGACACCTTAGAGCAAAGTTAAAATTCAATTTGCAGATAATAATTCCTGAAAAACTGAACAGATTATTATCGAGTCCGCAGCTCAATGTCTGTGGATGTCCGTGTTCCTTTTCCTGTCCCTTTTCCAAAAAAATGTTTATGTCCACAGCTTCTCGACCCCACGCTATATCTCCTAAACTAAGCCCCGTCCGACCCATCACAATTCTCATATATTCCGGGAGATTATATGATGCTACACTTATTCAACCTATATGCAATATCCTCTAGAGGATGCCCCCACCCCTGGGGCACCAAATGTTACACAGCTTCTCAGCCTCATGTGATACTAACCTAAGGTATGAGTTGCAATGTACATTGTTCATACATACACAAATGCCGAATCACCTACAATATATTCCTTTATAGTAATTACTAATAGGTTGATGCCATTATTTTATTTCAGAAGTACAGTTAAGAAATAATGTGTTCATGGGCGTGCTAAATGGTTATTGTACGCACGATTAGTCTGGGAAAGTGTATATTTTAGGGCAAGGGCAAAGCCCGCAACCTAAAATTCATCAACTTTCCCACGTATTCCGTGCGTAAAATAACCATTTGTCTCTCCTATGAAAACATTATTTCTATTCTATTGCACTACTCAAATTGATTATCAACAAAGATTACAATGAAAGGTTAAAAACATATTTTAAACTTTGGCAACCTTTCTCCCCTTTTTTGAAAAAAAAACTCGTCCACTGATGTTGGGACGATGCTCCCGTCTCGTTTGGCATCGTGCCAATGTCAGTGTACGAGTTTATGTGATCTCTCAAATGGGGAGTGAGTTTGTCAGGCGAGTCAGCTGTTGGGAAATTACGCTGTAAAACTGTCCACATCGCCGCTGTGCGTGTAGTGTTTGTCGGGCGGTGTTGTGGCGCGAAATCGGCGTTCGATTTCTTGCAAAGCTAAAAATGAACAGTCTCTCATAAACAAGGTGTTTTATGAAAGGTAAGTGGACATAGAATCGAATTATTTTATTGGTCATGCTCAACGGGTTCGGCAAATATTGCCCGTCCGGCACTTTTTCAGCGAGTGGTTTGGCGCCGGGGTCTTGTTCCCACGTATAGTAGTATAGAAGAAGGCCCCATCGGAGCTATATTGGTATCCATTTGAAAACACAGTTTCACGCCGAAATACCGAAACGCATACCAGCTGCATGACTTTCGTTGCCATGGATGCCTTGTCTTTACCGCCATGATCTTCGTACGGGTCACGTGATCCGCACGATACGTTGCTGATCACGTGATACATACGAATATAATGGAGGAGAAATTCAACCAGCCGTTGATGTTTGAAGATTGATTGCAGACGGATGAGCTCTTCAAGTTCACGGCAATCAAACTCTTTGCCGAACTCGATAAAACCAATAGACAGAGAGTTGAGATGGCGTGTTCAATTGCCGGATAGAGTCGAACGACCCAAGGAGCCGTGTGATCCCGGAGGGTACATCTAAATTCATGAAGAGGACTCATGGCTATTGTGTTGGAGCGAAAGAAGCGAAGCCATGTCAACATGTCAACTATAAATAGATACCGGTGATAATGAAAGTCTCAATATGGACCTGCAATATGTCATGTACATGTACTTTGATACTTTTCAAATGAAACCATATCATCCTCAGTATCAACCACCTCAATAGGGTACCGGTATAGCTAAGTGAGTCTGTGAAACGGAACAAGCGCTGTGGGAAGATTGCCTCAATATATATAATGACGTTTATGATTGTCTATGTACGTACATATATGCCCACTGAATGAACATTGGACCCTAACACATGATTAGCACCAACCTTTCGACATGTCAAAGAATCATAGTCTTCAAATCTTCGATGAGAATAGGCCGATACCAGTGCCCAGCTCTGGAAGGGGGTTAAAGTCCAACCATAAGTTATGTACTGGTATCCGGAGTATTATTCCTTCACACATCTGTTTCTACTGCACCAAAGGATGGACACGCATCCATTTTGTACAGAAAAAATGTCGAAGCTCGGTAAGAAGATAGGAGCTGCACACTTTCAGCCACCGGATTTTTTTATAGTCTCCACACCGGTACTGTAATGTCTGAATCGCATATCACAGCGGGAATAAATTTATTGTTTATTCTGTAGGTGACATTTAGCGTCTTGACCCTCATCATGATTTCGGAAACCCCAGAATAAGAATATGCATATGCATATGCCCGCCGTACAGTGAATGAAAATGAAACCAAGTCATTTCTACTTCACATTCTCGTCTTGAGACTCCCTACTGCGAGAAAGAGTCTCACGGGTAAATGGGAGCCATCCCCCCAAAATTGGGGGGTGAGTAGGCGGTGTATGATTTTCACCTCTGTATCCGGCTTGTCATTGACCTGCTGACTCCGCCGAGTTAGAAGCGAATTGGTGAACATAACGTGGGATATATAATTGGGAAATGACTCTTTCCGTTTCGGAGCCTATCAATCGCGAACAAATTATTGTCGGTATGTATACTTGGCCGTGAAAGCGAGTTATCTAATACAGGAAGTAGTTCGCGGGTAGACACGGCTCTCTTTGAGAATTAATAGTCCCGGTCGATCGAGTGATGTCATGCTGCCTCGCTTTGAGATTGGAGATTCAAAAATGTCACCAGTTTACATGAGAGTCGCTTTGGTCTCCCGCGGGTAGACACGGCTCTCTTTGAGAATGTTCTACTTCAGTCAGCAATCTACCTGTGTAACAGTCGATAGGCGGATTGAGAGGAGGTGAGCTCAAATACAGGTATGTCTCATCGTAACAAACAAGTTAGCATTGTAAGCAAGAGAAGAGGTCCGGCAACAAAAGTCTCAGGTGTACAGTGGTGGGGAAGTGTCTGAAAAAAAAGCAAACAACTGGGGACAGTTATACGGATTCTCAGGTAGTCAAGTCACCTGCCACTAAATTAGGTCGGATTTCTGATTGTTGCGAGCTGTTCGTTATGCCCCAGATATGAGCTTATGGCTTGCCTGCATGAAGGTGATTTGGAGTGGTTTGGTGGGGTGATTTGGGGTTGGGTTGGGGGTGATTGTACTGAACTAAGCTGCTATCCTTAAGGCCTAAGAAAAACAAGATCTGTACTAACAGACGCTTCACACCTCCCTCGTCTACCGAAGTCTTTTTTTCCCCCCAGTCCCTGTGATTGCAACGACAGTTGCGAGTGTCTAGATATCGATTAGCCATCACGTCAAACGACGACGACTTGCTCGATACCACAGGCTAGACTTACAGCCACCTTATTGTACTGTTTTGAGATAGGCCTGGCCTAGCTAAATAATATATAGCCCTCCCGAGTATGAGGGCTATAGGTCGGCCCCAGTCACCTCCAGCGAGGGTTTTAGATAATTTTATTACGAATCACCCACCTCTGAAACTTCCGTACATCTGATCTCTATCCCCTCCTGTGCACTATTTTAAAATCTTGCGCACTATTGTGAAATAGTGACGCATATATCGCCGTCTGAATTTTCCAGTCGAAAACTCTCTACGCGCCATGTTGGTAACGTCACGCTATATGTGTATATGGGCCATTTGCAATTGAACATGGCGCGCGAAGTGAAAGTCGTCGACTGGAAAATTCAGACGGCGATATATTCGTTACTATTTCACAATAGTGCGCAAGATTTTAAAATAGTGCGCAGGAGGGGATAGAGATTAGATGTACGGCAGTTTCTGAGGTGGGTGATTCGTAATAAAATTATCTAAAACCCTCGCTGGAGGTGACTGGGGCCGACCTATAGCCCTCATACTCGGGAGGGCTATATATTATTTAGCTAGGCCTGGCCTAGAATTACGTTTATAGGGGCTTGAACGGTAGCGCGTTGTTATTTTATCACATCGGCATATATTCCGGATGTATGCCAGATGGAATTTGGAATACAGCATTGTTGGGGGTTAAAGCACAAGTCAGTGGAAAATGGGTACATTTCGATCATTTATGTGGTTTCCATGTCAACATAACGGCAAATATCCATATAACAGGGAGATAATGCACAAGCATGTTAAAACTGGGTACATTTCGATGTTTTTGTTATTTCCATGGTGACGTAAGGGAAAATATCTACAACGACTCTAGAAGCTGAACTAGCCACAACTGTTCCTATCAATAATACCTTGTTCTATACTACGTGAGAACAACGCTATGGCTGCAAACCAATATCACCAGATCGAGTTGTTGGGAAAGTGCCGTAAGGGCAATATTTGCCGAACCAATTAACCATAACCAATAAAATAATTCGATTCTATGTCCACTTACCTTTCATAAAACACATTGTTTATCAGCGACTGTCCGTGTTTAGTTTTGCAAGACGTCTACACTCGGACGAGGGGGGGGGGGGGGGGAAAACTGTCCACATCGCCGTTGTGCGTGTAGTGTTTATCGCGAGTTGTGGCGCGAAATCAGCGTTCTGATCGATGTAAAGATGGCGGCGATGTGGACAGTTTACCCCCCCTCGTCCGAGTTTAGATCTCTTGTCACACGGACATTCACTCATAAACAAGGTGTTTTATGAAAGGTAAGTGGACATAGAATCGAATTATTTATTGGTTATGGTCAACTGGTTCGGCAAATATTGCCCGTGCGGCACTTTCCCAACAACTCTATCTGGTGATTGGTTTGCAGCCATAGCGTTGTTCTCACGTAGTATAGAACAAGGCTATACCAGAGCTACATTGCAGCTAGAGTCGTGACTTTATTTTGTTTTTGTACACAGCATTGTTGGGTTGTAAAGCCTAAGCCTATTGAAACTATACATTTCGATTAAATTTGTGGCTTCCATATGCATGTCAACATAACGACATTAACGCTCCAGAAGCCGCTAATCAACTTATTCCACCTTCACATATCATAAGTCACAATCTGTACACAATATATTAATATCCAGTCAATGTTGCAGAGTGGTACACAGTATATTCCATTTTCATGAGTGAACCGCATATATCTGAATTAGAGTCTGATATAAAGTGTGTGTACCAGCAAAATATGTTGATGATATGAAAGCGACAGACAATTCACATTAGGGCCATTGTCACTTGATTGGTTGTTTAGCATGACCAGCCCTCATCAATATTTTGAGGGATTTACATTTGCATGAGTAAAACTTACTCATAGGCGTCATATTCGTATACAATTGGTTTGCAATTTAATAATTAATAATAAATAATTATAGTATCTAACATCTGTATTTAAAAAATCAAGGTCATACTAAGCAACCAATCAAGTGAGAATGGCCTAGCTAGGCCGACAGTAGCCCGAAAACATCGGCTAAGGAGTCTATTTTGGGGGGGGTTGTTGTTGCTGAATCGGACTGCCACGCTCCTTACCCTAAATTTACCTATCACAGCTAGAGTTTCTGAGTTAGGCCGAAGAGACCAAGTGTGGCCGTGGCCTCTAGTTTGATATGTTTTTGGTGTCACGCTTTTAGAAACGGTATTAATCTGTTATGTGGGCTATGCTAATACAATATTTATGCAAAGCTGATCAATGTCTGGATAAATATAGGTTTCCACATATTTCTGAAATTTTCGGTTCATAACTCACTTCTTTTGTACAGGGTCGTCACGATAATGGAAAAACCCTGAATAGTCATGAATAAATGTTGATGTTTATTGGAATAGCCATGAAAACGTCAAGATTGTTTTCTCCTCCTGCTCATTCGAGCCTTTATATATTCGTATGCACAAGCAACACATTTATATTGCTTCGAAATTTTCTTCGGCCTTTGGTCAAAATGATTTCACAAATTTTCCCGCCAATTTTCTACAACGGAAATTACGAAAAATGGTTGAATTCGACCATGAAAAGTCATGAGATATTGGTTTGTGTGTGCGCTGTGTCAGCAGTAGTATATAAAGGACCTATCCCCGAGTATTGAGGCTGGTGACGTCACGCGGAGGTGACATCATTTCCGGTACGACGTCAGGTCTGATTCAAAGGTCACTTCCAGTCAAAGGACTTCCGGGGATGATGTCACGTCCGGGGATTACGTGACTTCCGGTTTCAATCTGCGTATGCGCATTCGGGCAGTAATAGACGAAAGGCATTTGGGTCGACGTTGGTCGGCCCAAATTGGCCGTATAGCGTCTCGTATTGAAGCCTTTGAGGGGAAGAGTCCGACTGGGGTGGTGTGTAGTGGAACTACTGTTAATCTGCGCATGCGCAGTCTGGAAATATTGAGAAAAGGGCACATGGTGGACGTTTTGGGGCAGAGATGGTCTACATGGGTGTGAGGTTTCATATTGAAGCGGTTGTGGGGGAGAATCCGGCTGGACGGGCTGCTGTCAATCTGCAGGCCCAGATATAGCGTGGGTGATATCATATTTAAGTTCTTATAGGGTAGAGTCAGACTGGTGGTGATACGCGCATGCACACTGGGAAGTAGTAGAGAAAGGGCAGTTTCGGGGGTGCTGGATATGCCCCGTAGGCACTTCAAGGTTATATGCAAAGCAAAAAGAGCAAGAGAAAGATAATCCCCACGCATAGCAGGGGAATTCCCAGGAAAATGGTGGGATTCGAAGCAGTAGTGCAGGCACCAAAGAATGGCACGTTGTAATAGCGGGCATGGGTCCGTACATAATATGAATGATTGAGAATACCCTGATATACCTCTAGGGTCCACGACACTATAGCTTCAACGCCCTGGTGAAATAGCTCAAAAGCTCTGATTGATCTGGATACGGTATGCCATGGAATTGACGCTAATTCATCGAAATGCATTGACACCCTTCAACGCCCGTCGTTACGTCTTAACGCCCGTCTCAACGCCTTAAGGCGCTATGTTAACGCCTTAAGGTGGCTCCCTGGTTTAGATGTAAAATCATGTCATTTTTCTCATATTTTTTGTATAGCTCAGGAAGTCCATCCTATATCAGAAAATGATATAAAAATTGGGGCATAGCGTATTAATTTTTTCTAATTTTCAGCTTGTATAACGTGTACCTGTGGCAAATTGGTACAATGTGATTACTATGTAAAACACCCAGTACTTGAGACATAATTGTTTTCAGAATATTCAAAAGTCATGTCAATTTTCTCATTTTTTTACTATGTATTCCTTGAAGTATGTAGTTTTTTAATAACTCAAATATAAGGTAGGTCGCCATCCAAAAAAGGGCATGAATAGAGCTCCGAATCTATTTACTCCCACATTTTTTCTTGCCATTTTGCATGAAGTCGCAACAATGTAACGTCATGACGTCGACAAATGCCACGCCAACAACGAGTTTGCCATTCGACGTCATGACGTCACAAGAGATGCTTAGTAAACGCAGCATGTCACAGTATCTCATTCTACCCATTCGCGCACAAGAGTACGATTACAAGGGAGGTAATTGCTATGCGCAAAAAGCTGCGCAGAACAGCCATTCTTGTAACCAGGGAGCCACCTTAATGCACTATCTTGGCGGCGGCGTTCCCCCTATCGCCTGCAATCTAGAGGGTGCAGGCGGAACCACCAGGTGAGCGGACAGGCGCGTAATGACGTCACTTCCGGTGTTGACGTCACTTGCGGCGCCACCAGGTGGGCACACATCCACGCGGAGACGCCACTTCTGGTGGTGACATCACTTTCATGGGCCAATGGTCAAAGCATATCTCTGTGACTGGACGGTTGGTAATGCGTTAAGGCGTTTCGACAGGGCATTAAGCTAGGGCGTTAAGACAAGAATATAGGGCGTTAATGCACTGAGATGGGAGTTAAGGCGGTAAGATAGGGCGTTAAGGCGTTGAGATGGGCATTAAGGCGCAACGACGGGCGTCACTACATTTCGATGAATTAGTTTCAATTCCATGACATATCTAGACTAATCAGAGCTTCTGAGCTATTTCACCAGGGCGTACAGGCGTCAAGCTATAGGTGATGGCGGTCGTCTCTGTGTTACGCCCATGAAGGTAAGCTTATCCCAAAGACGTGCACAGTCGACGCAGAACCGTCAAAATGGGTTATATACCTGTTCTGAGTGGGAACGCACATTTACCAGATACGTCGATGATGCGACCCCAGAGGAATATAAATGGGTATGAAGACACCAAGTGTGTAGGGAATATGTCGGAATCCGGGTGTTATTGAATCGTATATATGATAGATCAGTGAATTATAGAAGGAAGGAGTGTGATTTGTCGGGATGCCCGGATGGGTGCTTTGTATAGCGGTGCCATAAAATTACAGAAACAATTATGGCAACATGGGGATAATTTAAGCTTTCTCACACCTTAACAGGTAAAAATAGTCCACTATTCTAAACTGGAAATGGAAATATAGACAAATGTGTCCGATTTTTCACGCTCAAATTGTCAAGTAATTTCCAAAAATCCTCCGGAAAACCAATGAAACCAGGCTATCTAGGAAAGAGTCAACCATATTCTTGTTGTGGTTACCTGTTGTCCAATCAAAGAAGACATGAAAGCAGCTTGAGAAGAGTAGTTATCTTATTTAGGGAAGAATTCATACTCTAAGAAATGGTGGAAAACATTGACACATGGTGTTCTGTCCAACAACAACATCAACAACAACAACAACAATAATGAACTTTCAATATATTTTGTCATCAAGCTGACCAAGTTTTATTCTTGTTTATAATGTGCCCATCAGATGTGCTCGTCTTCACAACTGTAAGTTTATTTTCATTCCAGATGGTCAATTTCAGTTTTACCTTGATATCCCCAGACAATCTCAACGTAACTTGCCTTCGGATGTTGCATGCATTTTATCGATGATACTTCTGTGTTCATTCGTTCTATTTTTTCAAGTGATGGCTGAGCGACTGACGAAACAGTATAAGAAACAATTGAAGGAGTGGATCGGAACACCAAACCGGAAGTTCACTCTCCTATACCAGATCACGAGGGACGGATGTAACGGTCCGACCTTCTATCAGAGATGTGACAATAAAGGTCCTACTGTCACCCTATTCTACAATCCTTCAGGCTGTGTGTACGGGGGTTATACCAGTCAGCCTTGGACATCCTCAGGTGGCTATAAATCTGATAACGCGGCTTTTCTGTTTCGTTTGAACTACCAGAACAAACCCTCACCTTATAAATTCGACATTAAACAGGGAGTTCCGCATGCAATATATGATCATCAGTCTTACGGTCCTGCCTTTGGAAGCGGACATGACATATCGTCTTTCACTCAACCAGTAGTTAAAAATCCATCCACGGGCTGTTTCCAGGTAACACACGGTAATATTGGGCACACATACAACAATGGTGGGCAAACCATTAACGACATTACAGCCGGTGACTCCACAGTTACCGAGATAGAGGTATACTCCGTAGAAGGTAAGAGATGGGAGGATGCAATTCTCTAAATAACCGCTGATACATCTACAAAAATGTCGTCACATATCTTGGTTTACATATTTGCCATTCATACGGAGAAATTCTGATGGATATCATGGTTATATAGTTTGTATGACTTCCGCGAAACCTCCACCGATGTACAGTATGAAGTGTGCTGTATTTTTGACAAAGCCACGAATTGCTTGGAAGTGGAAGTGTGAAACCTTCGCGAAGAATAAGGCCTTTGAAAGTACAGTATAGGCTCAAAGCCCATGCATATATTAAAATGTTTGCGATGTTAGAAAGATAACCTTTTGCATTTTTTTTTGCAAAAATCAGTCCAGTACCTCAAATACATAATACTCAGTTAATTCCAATGCTTCGTGTAAATTCTTCAACAAAACTGCATTATCATATTGGCTATTTCAAAGATTAAATTCTGTCTGTTTAATGAACTGGAATAAAAGTCTCTCTTTTCCCCAGTTTACAAACTATATAAGCTGCCCGCAAACGAATAAATATAGAGTACCGCTACTATCTTATAAATGTATTTTCCCGATTTAAGTAGAAAACTAACCGGGAATCCTGCCAAGAACGATTGTAAATTTGAAGACAATTTTAACCTTCTATTGGAGTTAACTTAATCCTTGCATTGGAGAAACATAATTTCCTAATAGAAAATGTCATCTTGAATCGATGATAATTTGTCTAGAAATAGGGAAAATGTCAAGAAAAAGTAAGAAAGATAATCTTTCCATAAGAAAACGATTGGTTGGCGTTCTTGAATGAAGAATTTCAAAGAATCAGTACTGGAAAAGGAGGAACCTTGGGCCGCAGATTAAGGTTCAAGGAGTTATCACCGGAAGTGACATCAGTAGTAGGAAACCGCGAAATCTCGTGCGGCGTGGCGATGTGGCGGGGGTTGAGGGTTTGATGAGAGTTCTTATAGGGTTATATCATATGACCTTGAACCTGGGACAGGGATCACGCAGTGTTCCCATGAAAACTTGGAGTAACTGCAGAGAAGACTAGGTGACAGCACCGATGATGAAAGGACATATGCACAGGGGCGTATTTGGGCGATGCAGACGATAAAAACCATTCAAAACAGACGAACCCATGGGTATTCTGGAGTAAACTATGCAGTATGGGTACTTGTTCTGCCCGATGGGAG
>JAVTVY010000455.1:0-32309 GCA_036873755.1 Hanleya hanleyi | reverse complement strand
GTGCTCCAAGCAAGATTTCATCACATGCGACCTCTGAACAGACAACGGGGGACGCTGGTCAGGCGGACCCAACTCCTGTTGTTGTAAATAATAGAACCGAACAATTGATTGAGGGTGAGGGAGAGACTGCAAATCAATTGAATGCGGCCCCAGTTCATCAAAATGAACTACATGTTCAAGTAAATGCACCAGCTGCCCTTCCCGACCCCCCATGTCCACTAGATTTAAATGGAACAGCAGGACTAGACGCTGGTCTGGCGTTTCCAGACGACACTAGGGATGTAGATAATATATTCAATCAGTTGCCGCCCAGTGGCCACACTTCAGCTCCGAACTTCCAATGCCCAGTAAATCGGAATGAAATGTTTTTAGACAATGCTATGGTAGGGGGACAACATCTTCAAGGGGATATAGATAATGGGAATCTGGCCGATGTGCCCGCTACTGATACCGAGGGGGAAACCTCTCCTAGTAAATGTAGCGAATGCTCGTCCAGATCGAGATCAACCGAACGACATGCATCCCGAGAACGCTACCGTAGCCAAAGTCCCCGGCTTCCCAAGACTTTAGTGTTTTCAGGGACCAGAGGGGACTGGGTTCCATTTAGGGTTAAATTTAAGTTGGAAGCTGAAAGTAGACAGTGGAATAAAGACCAGTGTCTTAAGAAATTAACGGACTGTATTCATGGCGATGCCATGGTGTTTTACAGCTATCAATCGGAGGCTGTCAAAACCTCGTTTGATATGCTCCTCAAAGCAATGGAATGCCATTATAATAGTAGGGAACCTCCGCGTGTAGTTAGGCAGCGGTTGCAGGCGGAAGTGCAGGGTTCCGAGGATACTTTAGAGGAGTTTGCTTTTAGATGCGCTAGGTTGGCAAGGGACGGGTATCCGAATGCACCGGAAAAGATTATTGAGTCGGTAGCGGTGGAACATTTTCTCAGGGGATGCAGGGAAATACAGGCTGTGAGATTTGCTATGGAAAAGAGCCCCACAACAATCTCGGAAGCCTTGAGTTATGTGAACTCCTCCCGATATAATCTGAGGGAGTTGGATTTCAGACGGTTACATGTAGAACTGTTAATGTTGATTCAGTGGGGGAGGCTTTTCCTGATGCTTGTAAGGCAGAAGGGGAAGGGATAAATAAGAGGTCCCCTCGCCGTCGGTCATCGCGACCCTTCCGTCCACCGCGACTCTGTTACTCGTGCCGTAAACCCGGCCACATAAGCCGTTTTTGTCCTACTAGACATGATTTAGATGGGTGGGCTGAATTAGCAAATGGAAATGACGGGGTGGGGTCGTCCACGGGAGACGAGGCAGGTGTTACTGAACTTACTGCAGCAGTCAGAGATGTTAATCTGTCTCGTTCCCAGGGGTGGGCGATGTCCATTCCAGTTAAGGTTGGGTCTGTGCCGGTGACTGCTGTGGTAGACACAGCCGCCCAAGTCACCGTCATGAGTGAACATCTATTTGCTAGGTTGGGTCTTCAGGGGTTGTCGTCTTCGCCTATTCGGTTGACTGGTGCCTTTCGAGGAATGACCAGTATGGGAATGCTAGTTCGGCATGTCCCGTTATCCATCTCCGATTTTCACTGTACTGGAAATATAGTGGTGGCACCCTTGGTTGACGACCTGTTGCTAGGCTTCGATTTCCTATCAGCCTATGGATGTGTTGTGGATTTTAGGGATAAAACCTTGGTTACTGGAGACACCAAGGTTTTTGCAGTTTGAATTTTTATGGAATGGTGACTTGTTCCATGTGGACTCCATTTCGCTCTGCCAGTAACTAATAAATGGTGAAGTTAGTTGATGGGCCATTGGTGACGCATTTTGTGTATGCGTCTGAAGCGATGTAGTATAGTGTCAGCTTGGTGGAGATATATGGATGTGTACCATCACGTGTATGCAGTGATGGATATATTGTATTTGGTTTTGATTTTCTGTGTGAAATTATCCTATTTGGGTGTTGATTTGGTTTTGTTGTACAGGATGTTTTTTGAGGCATTGTGGAATTCAAGAAAAAAAATACATAAAATTTTAGACCCAAATCGTTCGTAGTGTGTTCTGTAATGTAATGTGTATTTTGGAACTATTGGTGTGTGTTGGAGAACTCTGGTGTTTAGTCGGAAGTTGGATGTTGTTTAGAAATTGTGATGTTTGTTGCGGCGTTATACGTGTAGTGTGTTATGGGAGTATATGATGCGTTGTGATGAACTAGGTGTTGATGTAATCTGTGTGAGGGAACCGGGTGCTGGACGCCTGGGTTCGATGGTTGCTGTGTGATTAGATAATTTCTGTGTGAAGATTTTGTGTGGTAGATATACGTGCCAATCGCGTTTTTATGTGACTTCTGTTGAGTGTTCTTTGTGGGGTTTTCTATGTGTGTTTCGAGAGTTAAGAGCGTGTTGCTATGGAGTGACTTGGAGAAGATACGGTATGAGAATATGTATAGTGCGGGTGGCCATGTCGGAGACCTGGGGTTGAGGAAGACGTTCCTCTTCATCCCATGTCTTCACCATGAAGCCCTGGTGAGAGTTGTCTATTCGATATCTTATAGTACCCGCTATAATTTATTGTGAATCCGCTGGGGCAGGATAGGTGAATATATACGTCATTATTCGATTATAGTCTCAACCCTGTATTAGTTATGTGCTCAACGATTTTGTGAGCTTGATATCTGTGGAGGTGTAGCAATTATGGTTATGTGTTTCCTCTGCAAACATTCTCTCTGGTGGGGTAGCCGTTTGCGAGAGCGTATGTACATTGGGATCAGTGGGCGTATAGTGCACACACGTTTCTGACTCTTCGTGCGTACGCCCTTGAGGGGCCCTTCCACTCGAAATTGTTGGCTGCGGACGACGGCGAGCCTTGAAATTATTAGGGGAGGGAGAATGGGGAGTTCAATATATAGTCTGGACAGCCAGTAGTTTAGAGGCTTGTTCCAGTAGTGGATTGTATGACGGATTGGTGCTTATTGCGGCCATGTAGCTGGTAGGCTGGCCTGCCAATTTATAGTCTAGATACTAGTCCTGGTTTGAATAATGTTCTCGTATTTATTGCGGCCATGTAGCTGGTAGGCTGGCCTGCAGAGTATATTTTCAAGAATTAAAGTGAGCAGTCCCATGCGGCCGATTGTATTTATTTGGGCCGTAAAGCTGGTAGGCTGGCCCGCCGATTATATTTTTGAGAAATAAAATGATCGGTCCCATGAGACTGACCATTTGAACGAGATTTTTAGTGGGTTTGGGTGTAATTATAGACAGTCTGGTAATAAGACTGCACTAGTGGGATGGTTTACGATTTTATTGAAGTTGGGTATATTTAGAGAGCAGTATACTTTTGTACACTGCATGTTACGGATTTTGACACATGTGATATAACATGGAGAATTCACGTCTTTGTCTCGCGTTTTAGTAATTATTGGCAGCGCTAGAACAGCGGTTGCCTGCGATGGGAAGGGTTCTATCTAGGCGAACTAAGACCTTCGCCGAAAAGAAAACGGGGAGGGGTGTTGCAGGGATAGCTTTACGATCCAAACTGCTAGCCCTGTTACCTCGAAATAAATCGTACATGCCAGGAGATTGCTCCAAACCGGTTTGGGCCAGAGCCTAGAACTTCAGCAATCTTCGTGCACGCTCCGATATCGTCAGATTGGGTTGGGACTTAGAACGAACGAGACATACATATAATTCGGGCTGGAATGGAGGGTAGATTTTAATGGGGGATCTTTTAGGCCTATATCGCAGTAGGTGTTGCGGGCCTAGGCACACACCTAATTCGACTACATCTCTTTGACGCTAACGCAAAGTTTTGGTTAAACAAACATATCGGTGATGATTCTATTGCTCAATTAGTTTTGGGTTCATTCTGCCAATGCCTAACAATATATCCATCAATATATTGTTCATGAATTTGTGAATAAGCATGGCTTCGCTTCTCACTTTCACACCCCATGCTGTCCACCATTTCTTCCAAACAAACTTCCATTACGATAAACTTCACGTCGCTCGTTCTATCCATCAAAGTGAACTTTTTGCGAGATGGCGACTTGTCTGCTGTTGATCGGGGAGAACGGAAAGAAAATCGCTTTACCTTTGCAGCTCCCAGCCTGTCGGACCTTAAAGCCCACATTTCACAGAATGCTACATTAGCTGATCTAATTGGTATTAAAGACGTAACCTTCAAGGTAAATATGCCATTTTTTATATTTGTACAATATAATTGCCTCTGTGAACCCAGGTCGGAGCCGGGAGGTACATAAACAGGTCTGTATTTAGAGGGTGAAGAAACTGTTACATTCTCTTAGATACAACGGAAGTAACAGCGGCTCTAAACAAAAGATCGGCTGTTCTGTCAATTACGGTGCCGTAATTGCCACCCGCGCAACTGGGGGATTTTTAACCTAGACCTCAATGGGGCGTAGCAGGTTTTTACTAAAAATCTGAGCTCAAACTTGAGATAAATTTCGACAACTTGTCGAAGGGAAAGATAGTACATCTCTTCAAATTATCATGCTAAAATGGATGCTGAACAATACTTTTTGGGAGTTTTTTCCCATTTACTTCTGTGTTAAAATTAAGCTTTTCAGAGGGAGGAAAATCCCCCAGCGACGTTTTATCTAACAGAATCTTTCAGACAATTTATACCGGAGAATATATTTTCATACTGTCGGAACCAGTGATCGAAACATAGTTCCACCTGTGCTAAAATTGTGACTCGATTTTGTGGAGTATTTTCTTTTGCTCACGGTATTTCATTCAAATTCTGCCAACAGAACAGAACCAGCTCGAAACTTTGTCGAGTCAACATACATGCGAAAAAATACGGTGATATGATAACATACACTTTTGCAAAATTTGATTAATATAATCTGCTTAGACAGATTGTTTCACCCAATCAACTTAGTAACGCTTAAATATATAAAAATTCTATTTAAATGTCCTCAATAATAGGCCCCTAAATGAGAAAGAAACGAGTCAGAACTGGTTAGCCTGGTACCCTGATTATGTAGGTGCTTTTTACCCTATACCATTGCGTTCGGGTACCAGGTTATAAATGGTAATAGTCAATGCGCATGCGCACAAGGATCACGTGGGAGAAACTGGAGGGCGGTTTGATCTTCTTCGGAAAGGCTTGTTTCAAACTTTGCGAAATCGTGTCGATTTAGCCCACTATTTTCGCACATATTTGTTAGTATTATCTTCATTAGATAGGAGGGCAACTACCTCGAAACAGGTAACTGTTGAAAATGTGCTCCAAAATGCTCAGCTCACATAAAAAGTGGGAGTTCATTTGCCTGAATGCGAATCCAATATGGCGGCATAAATTTGTTCAGTGATACATGTAGCTTTGCTCAGTTTAATGCAGTATACTTATAGTGAATTTTAGTACACAGTGGAATAGGAATAGTTAATAAGGCCCAGTGGAACACTTGGAACGATATGTTTGGGATATTTTGAGGTACTATTTACCCTTACTATTTACCCATATAATTTTATTAATATGAAACCAGAATAGTATGATGTTTAAACAGAAATGGGCTGGACTGGAGGGTCGGTTTTTATAGGTTCTCTTCAACCCCTACGGCTTAGTTTCGTGGGTATATGACGGCTTAGTTTCGTGAGTATATGGGACAGATTGACTGATAGATTGTTTGCCACTTATTTAAATGTGATTTATTTATTTTCCAGTTGTATGGTGCTAATTTTGAAGAGTTCGTGGACCTCGAGGACCAGGATGAGATACCCGATAACTCCAAAATCCAGATATTACAGCATAGATGGATCATTTCACAATGTTTCAGAGCGTAATGATAAGGTATCAATGATTCGTGTTCTCCTGTGATACCTACCCCGTCTTTGATATTCCATATGATACCCAATGCAGTGTTTGGAAGTGAATCACTGCTATTCACAGATCATGAAAATATAATCATTGATTATGACAGAACTAATCAAATAACATAGTATTGTGAAATCTGACAGGAACCGTTGCTAATTTTATTAAATCTTAGAATTATTATTCACTTGAAGGCGGAAAACTGCATTTCTTCTCTTTTCCACTATGTTACATGTATGCAAATATACATTACTTAATAATGAGCGATGCTGGTTCGAATTGCAATTTGGCCTGGTTTGATATTTTTTAAGCCTGTCTAGCATACAAACGGACCTACCTGTACACACGATATGATTTATTACTACATCCGCAGGCAGAATAAAAGATTTTTGAACATTCAATGTATAATTTAGAAGACTCAGTGGTCATGATGGTAAAATATTATGATTGAAGAATACTATCAATCCCATATGCTTATATATCTTTTACGTTACTTTCAGGTAACCCCTGCTGTTATGACACCAATTATTGTCTACCAGGGTTTCAATATGGAGACCGCGGATACCATCTCTGTCCATGTGGAGAAGCAGAAGCTTTTGGACACGACGGATCTCCTGCTGGGATTGGAGTGCCTGCTCGCCGCATATTGGCTCTTCAATATACGCTACAACGAGAAAGTTTACAACTCCTTGACATTACTCGAACTGCTTTTTCTGAAGTTGTCCTATACACGGCCAAGACCTACCGTTTTCAGGACGGTGACAAAGTTACAGAAACAGTAAGTGCTACTTCTCACTTACAGAAAAATATTCTTGAACCATGACGCTGTATCATACTTATGTAAGGGTTTCATTAACTTTTTAAGTAGGTGGCAATTCAATAGCAGGCTATTACTATGGCATTTAACATGGGGTAATACAGACAGCTAAGCAAAGTAGGTGGCTGCCCTGTTGAAAATAGTCCCATAGATTGTCTCCTTCTAATAACACCCCTGTTATGAACATTCGGACACATATTAATGTGTATATTTTGCCGCTCCCCCCCCCTTAACTCCCCATCCAGTGTCATTGCCATTTTCTCGTTACCATTATACCCTACTCTCTGAGAGTTTCGATTTTCGGCCTCAGAGGCTAGGGCACCCCAGAATGTTATGTACAAATCCCCCCCCCCCCCCCATGGCTGGATCTGGTGTTGCTGTCAGTTTCTGTTACTGGCTACCCCTACGCTCTGAGAGTTTTCGATTTTTTTTGTCTCAGAGGCCAGAAGGTTAGTACAAATCTCCATTCCAACCCCCCCTCCCCCCGCCACCCCCGGATCTGGTATTGCTGTCAGTTTTCACCCCACCCCATCCCACCCCCTCCCGACTGGATCTGGTGTTGCTATCAGTTTCTGTTACTGGTTACCCCTACTCTCTGAGAGTTTCCGATTTTTTCGGTCTCAGAGGCTACGCACCTCAGAAGGTTATGTACAAATCTCCCCCCCCAACTCCATCCAGTGCCATTGCCAGTTTTGTTACCCGATACGCCCTACTATCTGAGAGTTTTCGACTTGCGTTCTCAGAGGCTAGGCACCCCAGAGGGTTATCTCCAAAATATTCCCACAGAAGTATTTCTGGCAAGATGTGCCCCCCCCCCCCCCACACCAGTTGTCGTTATTATTGTCGAAAATTATTGTATGGCAAAAATCTGTTTACGAACCCAGAACTCTGATCATGGATATGTAACCGGATTGCTAGTTTTTATTTCGCTATTATATGTTATTATTTATTTTTACTATTTTGTTTTCATGGAGGAAGTTGTTTAATCGGCCCCATACATGTGCATCCATTTGTATTCAGGGTGAGAAATATAATAAGGGTAACTTTTCATGAAACCTATATTAACACATACGAGCAGAGTTTCAAAGCTGGTTTCAAGATACCCAATTATTATTCAGGGTGAGCAACTTATTTCACTTCATGGTCGGTAACTGGATTGGAGTGCTTGTATATTTAAGTCTTTGTGTTTTGAGGGTTAAGATTCATCTGTGTATATATATATATATATAGTTGTTTGACGTCTGTACTATGGAATGGGTGAGGGGGGGCAGGCGGTGGCTGTCATATGCAACAGGACATGCTGAATTTGGGTTGGGCTGGGTTGCTTGTGAACTTTGTGCTTTGAGGGTATATGAGAGTGAAAATTTGTGTGTGCATGGATTGTATGGTAGCTGTGTCCGAGTCAGGCTGGTGTGCTTATGTAGTTGTTTGAACTTTGTGCTTTAGTGGTCGGGGGTAAAGATTTGTGTGTATGTAAATAGTTTGTGTGATATCTGTGGGAGGGTGAAAGGTGGTGGCGTAAGTCATATGAACACAACGTGCTCAATTTAGGTTCAGGTGGGATGCTTGTAGTTTAAATTGTTTGAACTTTGTGCTTTAGTGGGCGGGGATAAAGACTTGTGTCTATATAAATAGTTGTACGATATCTGTAGAAGGGTGAATGTTGGAGGCATAAGTGACATGAACATAACGTGCTCAATTTAGGTTGGGTTGGGATGCTTGTATTTTTAATCGTTTGAACTTTGTGCTTTTAGGGATTGAGAGTGAACTATGATATCAGGGAGGGCTAATGTAAATGTGCTTTTTGTGATTTCCCTAATAAAATATATCATGCATATATTTTGTGTTAATGTTCTTATTGTGTACCTCAACCAAGAGCCACTACTGGGTGCATGGTACGAACACCCCTAGAATGTGTAATTCTCGCTGAAAAGGTGCAAATTAACATCATTTGAAGGTGTAATTCTCACGAAATGGGTGTGTTTTAACACCCCTGGAGATGGAATCGTCTCCAGAAGGTGTATTTTAGCACCTCATCAAGGTTTAATTTTGGCCAAAAGGTGTAAATAAACACCCAAGAGGGTGTAATCTCGGCCAAAAGGTATAAATTAACACCAATGAAAGATATAATTCTTACTAATAAAGTGTGATTTAACACCCCTTGGAGATGGATGATCATCAGAAGGTGTATTTTAGCACCCCTAGATGATTCAATTTGTTCGAAAGGTGTGAATGAACACCCAAAGAAGGTGTAATTCTGTTGAAAATGTGTAAATTAACACCACTGAAAGATTTAGTTGTGATCAAAATGTGTAAATAAACACCCATGGGATGCTGGGTTCCCAACAAAAATATGCCCATAAATTTGTCTGGAAGGTGCAAATTTTATTCAGAAGGTGTGAATGAACACCCATGGAAGGTGTAATGTGAGCAAATAAGGTGTAACGTAACACCTTTTCGAGAAGGTGTAAATTTACACCTTTCGGAGGTGTTAATTCACACCCAAAAGGGTGCTAGCCCTGGGACAAGCCATTTACACCCCGTAGAGGTGTAATTTACACCTTCTGGGCTAAGTATGTACAGGTCACGTGGTCGATAAATACGTTCCTATCATGTGACACATACGAATAGCATGGCGATAAACATGAGAAATTCAATTGGCCTTGAAGACTGATTGTAGGCACATCAGCTCCTCATGGCGATCAAACTATTTGCTGAACTAGATAAAAGTATTGGTCAGAGAGGGATGAGGATTTGTTTTATTGCGGGATATTGTCGTACGGCTCATGGAGCTTAGTGGTCCCGGACTGAACATGTAAATTCAAGAAGAGGAAGTGTGTCATAGTGATGGAGCGAACGAAGACATGAACACTAGGCTACCTCCTGCTATTTTCGACGGGGCATAAGAATAGAATTCATTTTCCCTCTTGAGAAAATAACGAGATATACGGGGAATTTAAAAATCCTGAATTAATTTGATGGTATAAAAAACATAATAGGAACTCACGAGGAACCATCACCACTTTGTTCTGTACTAATACGATATTCAGTCATTGTTTACTCCTTCCAATGTCCTGTCGGCATCACTGGAAAGAAGAATAACTTGAAAATACTGTAAATTAACAGATAATTCTAAAGTATTGAAAAGTCAATCGAATAGACGACAATTTTCTATCTATAACAATTCGGGTTTTAATCAGTACAGATCATTCCTCAAATGATCGCAGGAGTTTGAAATCAGAAACAAAGTCTGAGGGGTGGGATTTTCAAACTAATGAATTCAGATAATACAATCAAATAAGTATGCTCACCAATATACGACGAAGATTCTTACATGATGGGGATGTGAGACTGTCCATCGTAGTCTAATGGCTTAGCTCCAAAATGGCAATGTTTCTGTACTTTTGGAAACCAGCATGAAAGGACCTTGACTCCTTAGATGGGTAAATAGCCTCAAGTCAGGTGCAATACAGAAGTACCAAAATAAAATACTTCCATTACAAGAAATTGTTCAATTGCCATGAAGTACAATATTATTTGTATACTTAGGAAAATTTTATTAAGCTGATCTTATGTACCCCATCCCTTGTTTGCCGACGGCACATTGGATTTATAGCATTAAAGTTTTTCTTTGTAGGTCCCTTTCTCTACTACCCAGAAATTGTGCAAATGAAAAATACAATGATACCGTAACTAAGAAGCCTGGCAAAATCCTAATATCATGTGCAATGCGATTAAAGGACAGGTAAGCAAATTGTTAAATTGGTGAGATTTGTAAGAAGTGTGAAATGTTGACGTATGGTGAAGAAAAGGCAACCATATGACTCCACAGGAAAGCCTCTCTCGGCGTATCACATTCAGACCAGAATACGGAGGATCCTGGTACGTATCCTTGCTGCTCTTTTATTGTAGCTGCTCATGTGTAAACTATGAAGTAACCACACGGCCCCAAGAGACGGTAATAAGCGGAATTAGATACACTACCTCGGAAGCTGCGATGACAGATCAGCACAAATAAATAATTCGTCTGATGTTAATTGATGAGTATCGAGTGTGTCTGATGGAGTAAGAGTCTCAACATGCAGACACGAAAATGTCTACCACCGGGCGTGAATATACCAGGACCTGTCAGGCAGGAAATATGAGGAACCCCAATGATAATCAATGAAATTAGAAATTAATCCAAGCAGCGGAACAAGCAGATATATAGAGGATATTAACTGGCTGTCGATGAATACCATCAATATTTCATCGAGTGCGGCGGGGAATTTGGTGTTTTCACGAGTGGGATTCCACGCCATACGTGATGAAATATTGATGGTATTCATCGACAGCCAGTGAATGTTCTATTTATTATATTCCTAACAGCAAGATATTAAAAAGTTGCTGAATATAGTTTCAGAAATATTTATAAGCCTACCGTAACTAAAAGTTTAAGATCTTGTCCTCAGACAACTCAGCTGATCGACATGCAAATCTAGGTCGATAAGCCATTTAACTACTCAAGACCTGCATGATGTCTACGCGTGTCGACTGGGTATAGGATATAGTGCATGGTGAAACTGGCAATCTTACGATTAATTTTGTTATTCAGTATTACAAAGGAGGCAACCTCAGTATTTCTTTTCAATTATAATAAATTGCTATCACAAGGTTCATTCTATAGCTGTTATTTTACATTTTTATGGAGGCGCGCATTTAGACTGAAAATTGTGCTCGCGAGATGTGAATCGGCTGTTTACATCGAAGCGAAGAAAAAGTGGAGCTTGCACGTTGAACATAAACATGAGACACACAGCAAAATGTACTCTTAAATACTAAAGACTCGCTATTCAAATTTATAGTAACAGTTACAACAGTTGTATAAACGTATGGAAAAGTATGGCTGTGGGCCAGAAAGCATGGTGTCAGTTGACGGAAAAGGCTGGAGTGCGGGAAGTGTATACTGAAACCCCTCGGAGACATCGGCGGGAAGCACAAACTGATATTGGCTTTCTGTCATCACTGAACTCGTTGTTGTTGGGGTGGTGCTTGATGAAAATGTACGTTGATATTTCCATGGATTTCGTTGCCCACAAAAAGACCAGGAATTGAATTTGGGGTCGAAAACGAAGCCGATGAATGCGTCGATGAAGAACTGGTGGTGGTGACCGCAGACGTCATGGAGTGCGATGGCCGATTGTGTTTCATCTTTATTCGACAAAAGGTGAGAAATATTTCGACATTGGTTTAGATTCAATCTGCTGCAATTATTGAGGCTGTTTACGTTTTTGTGCCCGGAAATCTGTATTATTTGGTTTGATGGTACGCCTTTGTCGCTCAATTTCTGACACAGGTGTTTTCTTGCGCTGGAAGTGAAAAAAGGTTTACATTATTATTACAAATTCAAATGTATGGCAATATTATTTTATGAGGTGAATCAACTTTGTGGTCTTGACAGTCAGTGTGATGGAAATTTGTCTAAATAAAATTGACCTGTATTTTGACCTGTGTTTAAGTGCATGCACTCTAAAAAGTGCAAACGAAATCACATTTCCTAGAACAATATTCACATTGTTGTTCATAGTTCTTTTATTTTTCTTCTCAGGTACCCTATCACTACTATGCTGGGAAGATGAAAGATGATGTTATGCCCTCAAGATCAAGATATGTTTTAACAAGAGATAAGTATCATAATTCTTTTTCTTGTTTTCTCATACAAAATGTTGGGGGGAGGGGGGCAACAATTTATAGGACTTGTAGTGCAGATCTGGGAAACTTCAAATTCTTCTGGAGAAAATAAATAACAAGAAAGGACCTATAGGTCATAGCAACCAACTATACTGAATGGGGAAAAAGATGGTGATAGTTCATACATGTAGGCCTACCTGTAGTTAGTTAGTTAAGTGTTTGTCAGTTCCTTCCATTTGTGCCCACACTTTCAGTCGCTTCATGATGTCATATATGCGGTTCTTTCCCATTGGACATTTTTTGTACCACGAATCATAAGGCCCAGGCTCTTCCCCTTTGATGTAATGAATACTCAGGTAAAATGGAGTATCGGGGTTCAGGTATCCCTCTGGCCGCTTGCTTCTGTATAAGCGGTATAATTCGACCGGATCTCTGTCAGGTTGATCGGGCAGACTGTAGGATCTAGGCTTGGTCGCTCTAACTTTTCTTGGATTCATCCCTGTTCTTGTTTTAGTTTGCCTTTCTTTGTTGTATATCAGGTAATTACAACACATATAAGAGAAGTGGGAAGAGATGTCGACATACTGACTGCGTCATATGACTTCACAAAATAGTTTTATGGTAAACCTATTCTAAAGCACATATCAAAAATCTAACGATTCGTGATATGTGTTGTATCTCAGGTACGCTTTTATTGTACCTGTTCATGTGGCAACAAGGATGATATGACCACACGGCCCCTAGCACCTTCTTCGGTCCCTTCTTCGTTTTCTTTCAGTTGGATGTCCCCCCATTTGAGATTTCGAGTTTCGAGTCCCGTACGGATACCGAAATGGATGGAGTTCATGAGCCACAACGTGTGTAACAGTGAACTCACATTGTTGGGTCCAAGAACGTTGGCATCATACATTATATCGATTTCTTCATCTGTGATTTCATCAGCTGCCCATGGTTTGTTACCTTTGCCAAGTGATTTAAGCTGTTTCTGCTTTGATCGAAGAACTTCACGACTTGTAGCAACTGTATGTCACTCAGGATGTGTACCGGATATTTCATCCTCCGAAGGTATCGGTCAATGCTTGAGAAAAACGAATGAACTGTCAACGGCTCATACTCTTCACCTGCCAAATATTCTTCATATTCATATTCATATTCTTCTTGACTGCCAAAAAAGAAACTTGCCATGTAGTCGTTAAGTTCTGATGGAGGTATGAATTCAGCTCTTCTAAATTCCGGTTGACTTTCCAGGTAGGTGTGGAACAGATTCATGTCACCTGTAGTTTTGCGCCTCGTATTTTCATTCTCCTATTCCTCTAAGAACTTATTCACATCATCCACGGTGACTAAATCAAATTTTCGACTGGCATTAGGCTTGGCTGGCTGTAAAATCTCAAAATCCATATCTTCCAGGTCTTCATCATCACTGAATAAATCAGTCTACACTGGCCAAAAAGTCTTCCATGATGTTTTCTTTTTGCTGATATCATAAAATTGATTGAAGCAGACACCAATAAGTGCACCACATTCATATCGACTATCAGCAGGTGTACTGCTAATGAGCTATCTGAATGCTTAGCAACATTTTGGGACAGTGGCTTGCCCTGGGAACAAGATTCTAGCAAGGAGAGGTAATTCTCACAAGAAAGTAGTTTCAGTCATTTTGGTACAGGGAAGATATCAATTTTGATACCGTCACTGTGACGATATCAATATCGTCACAGTAAACAAAAATACCAGTTTTATTAGACTGATATTTTTCTACATCTTGCTGTTAGGTATATAATAAAAAACTACAATAGGCTTGGAATCTCCTTCAGAAAATCCAGGATGCAGGGTTTGGGAGCCTGAGGATAAATTCGCTGACAATGGCCAGTGGGTACCACAAAAGCGGACATTTTTAGATTTCGTCGATTTTCTCCAAAATATTTGTGTTCAAAACTTTTATATTTCACATTGGATAATTATTTCTCAATTTGTTATTCAATATTATCGGAGAAAAAAGTATAAAATAAGAACATCGGAAAACCTGATAGAAAAATCGATCGGTCCTCGATTGCACTTTTCTCCGAATAGTAGGAATATTTGATCCATATTATCATATTTACAACATATGTCAATAGTTAAGAAGCCCGACCAGGTTGAATATATAGGGGAGAGATCATGAGAACGACCAGTGCACCTGTCGCTGCCATCGGAACAAAAAGCACTGTTCAAGATGTGGAAAGGACAGATAAGTGTTGAGCAAATTGAAAATGTGAACAGATTGCGTTATTAGTTGAATTCCTATAGCCCTTTTCGAAGTACATGTATTAAATATTATGTTATAGAGTATACCCCTCAACGGATTTTTTTTTATAGAACACGGCATCCTATTTCAAGACCGCTACAGGGCTGTTCATAAAAGCTCACACAAAAAGCTTTCGAAATGTATGTAAGGGGGTGAATTAAATTTCCAAAAAAATCGGGTCGTCACCACGGATTATACAACACGTTGACGGCGACGATGCTGGGTTACACTGGATTAAATGTGGCCTGTCAGAAACCTGACCGTGTAAATATGCCACGGATTATTTAAACCTACCAGGCCTGGGGTGGGGCGTGGGGGCCCTTTATGCGCCCCCAATATCAAACTTTCTAGGCTATTTCTGAAACGACAAAAATGAGGATCAAGGGAAAATTCAGAATGGCGGCCATGATGAATATCAGAAAAGTGATGTTTTCGACAATTCTCTACAAAATTCCTGCTTTTCTTCGAAGAAAATTGAGCAAACACTATTCTATTTCACATCAAATTATTATTTACTAATTTATCATGTAATTTTTTGTATGAAAAAAAAATTCATAAATGAAAATTTAGAAAAATCTGCCTTTTTGAAAATGACGTCATCATAGCTGCCATTTTGGATTTTTTTTACATTTCCTGATATAGCTTGACCCAAGGTTATAGTGTGATAATTTTCAGCACCCTAGCTCAAGAGATCAAAAGGTTAAACTGCTTTTTTAACAGAGTGAGACCATTTCTCGATTTCAGGGTCAGAATACCTTCTGATAAGCATACCGGGAAGTTATACCTCAACAAGCGACGTTCATACCTGGGCATTATACCCCTACAATTGACCTTCGAGGCAGGATTAAAACAATTTGTTATAAAAACACCCAAACAAATAAATGGTTTATAACCAGCGTCGTTTACTCCAGAAGAAAATGGTTATCATCGCAAGTTCATTGATTTGCTGGGCCATCTGGATTGGAAGACCTTTCAAATTCCATTGAAGGGAGATTGTCGATGAAAGATCAAGAAAGCATAAAACCTTTCGGAGTTTCACGAACCGTAGAAAGAAATATTAAAGATCACCCTGATTCGCCAGAACTATATCGTTCTCTCAAATTTTCGAATTGTGTACCATGTAAATATTTATGATGAAACTGTTCGTACAAGTGACAGTAACTGCACGATGAGAGGATTAACGTCATGACTCATCATGGGATATTTTCATTCCCTTCCCATCTTCTATGTACCACCAAATTTCGGCAGAAGCGACCGGTTTAGACAAACAAGCACCCAAACAACGTTATTTTTTTGCAGACTGCCCTGTACACTTCCTGTTAGAAGGGCCTTACACCAGCATTCATTACCTTCATGAATCTATATCCCTAACCCATCACACCAAACTAATTCCATCTACAAATTTCGAACATGAATAAGGGAATAAACAGGAGCTTCTAATGGAGAACACCTTGTAATCAAGTCTCCATTGTTCTTTTATCCAGAAAACATACAGATATATATGATGAGGCAACTAACCGCAAAAAGGGATATTTAGCAGCAGTTGAACAGCTAATTTGACAAGGGGATAATTGGCATAGCATATTCAGAGCTACACTATTATGTTAATGATGTTTCTGCAATAATTATACTCGGATGAGACTTTATATAGTACTTATATAATACTGCTCCTCCCAGTGATATTTATATCCCTGTGACCGGTTCGAATATGTCATCGTGACGACTGCTTTAATTGTGACAGTTCTATTTCTCACTTTAGACGACAACAGACTTACATAGAAGATTATTTGGTATATGGGTTATTGTCGTCATGCGGTGCCCCGTGAACTGCTGTCTTTTTACTGTGAATACCCGTGGAGTTTTCAATTAAAAAACGTGGAGAATTTTCGTTTTAGATTTTTCTGAACATGCAAGACAAACTAAACTTTGTCGATAAAAATCGAAAATGTAGTTTTATTCATAATAATCATGGAGGGTCAAATCGTTTTTTTTTATTCACAGAAAATCCATGCGGTAAAATCCCATACAATTTTTTTGCCATGAAATATGTTGATAATTTTAACATAGAATCTCCATCGTAGTAACTTTCGATTAATCAAATAATAAAGTATGTGTGTTAATTCGAATTTTCGTATTTTCGAGTGCGAAAAGAAAAGATAAAGCTGTGTATAAGAATCTCTAGAGTAAGAACTACATGTAAGTGTCTTGATTTAATAAATTTCCTCTGTACCCATTTTAGTTTGTCCGTGAGAGCGTTGTGCCAAGGATTCCAGACTACAGAACAGACTACTAGACTACTCTTGATAAAAGAAACATAGAATGATTTCATACATGTGTTACAGACTTAAAAGATTTACAAGTACGTTTTATGAAACCAAGCACACGCATGGCAAGGTTGCATATGTTCGAAGCATGCGGTTTAAAGCAGAGATTAGAAGTGATTGAAATACCAACGTCTTTAATTTAACTATCTCTCTCTTACACTCAAAAAAGTAATTAAGGGTGATATAGTTCCTTTTGTGTATAAACCAAATACAAAAAAAACCATTTAATCACGTTCAGAAATATCTTCCATATGTCACAGTATCTAATTATGTTGTCGATATTTTGCTGTAACAAATTACAATCATTTGTGATTTACCTACCAAACTTGCTTTCGTCGGCAAACAGATAGCAGTTATAGAGTTAATCAAAGTTGACAGAAGGTTGTTGATGAAGACAACAAACAGTAACGGTCCTATGAGATCCCTGGGGAACTTCATATAAAAGTCCATTCGACTGCTTCTCCATTAATAACAACTCCGTGTTTACGTTGATAAAGATATGAGCCTTCAGATTACATATCATATGCTGGTGGATAACACTGTCGAACGCCTTCATAAAATATGTATATATAACATCGACTTGACTACATGTATCTATACGGCTGCTGGTCCAATCAGTAAAACATGTCAATTTTGCTTGCTTCTCTTCGCTACAAAACGTGTTGTCTTCAGAACAAATATATGTGGATACAAATGGACAAAACATTGTCACAGACAACTTTCTTAAATACTTTGCTGAGAACAGATAAAAGCGGAGCAGGTCTAGAATTCATTGCGTTATCCTTGTAGTTTTGTAGATGTAAAACTTGGAAACATTAGCCCGTTTAAAAACACTAGGGTACATTCCTGATCTGAGGGACTCATTAAGAAGAATTAAAAGTGGACGACAAAGTTTCACTGCACATTGCTTTGAAAACAATATTTCGGATATTGTGGTATCCACATGACATATGTCTATCCATACCTTTAAGAAGAAACATATCTTCGATTGATATACTTATATTCAATAAAATGTCGTCAGTAAATGGGTCTATTGTTTTTTAGCTCCGTGCGTTGTAATGAAAACGTGACGTACTCCTCCGACTGTTTGTCTGAGCCGCTTTGTTTGTAGTCATAACAATCAGGGAAAGTTTTTCTTTCACTTTAGTGGCGTGCACTCAGTCTTTGATAATACATTTTAACACGCTAAAGAAATATTCAAAAAACTTCGTCAGTACACCCAAAGGAGTTCAGCATATCCCAAGATAAGCAGCTCAAAAGGCGACTCATGTGACCGCTTTCTGTCCATGTGACAGCTTTCTGCCTTTCTCTGCCCGGCAATGTGATGTCATCAGATAGATTGAAATTTCCGAGAATTACACTGTTGTCCCCAATTTTATTCACGACCAAGTCTACAAATCTTTCAAATTCACTTATATTTTCAGGAGTACAATCCGGAGGGGAGGGGGTGTTCGGAAAAAACATAACTTGTTGTCTTCAAATTTGATTTCAGCTAACACAATTTTCATGTTAGTCTCAAGATCTTCAGCTCGTCTGCATTTCAAAGTATTTCGGACAGCGACATTTTTCCGCCACATTTTTCATTGCGAGAATTAGTAGAATGCCTGTCCCTTCTAAATAATAGGCAATGTTCTACAGGTATAACTTCACCGTCCGAAATGTCAGCTCTCGGCCATGTTTCGGTTATTCCGATTATATCAAATTCACCATTGCTGAATTCCATAGAGGGCAAGGTCAACAGTTTTTGTCTTATTTTTACCAGCAAACATTCAGTTTTGCCACTGTACGGACGCATTTTATTTCGTATGCCAATATATTTCCAAAGTCTCCGTTGGGTTTTGTTGCGGATCGTCAATAGTTAATTACCCAACAAAGTTTTCTATTTCGCATTGTTGAATATGCTGAGCCAGTCATTAATGAAAAGTAAAAACGGTAATGGCCTCAGAGGCGATCCCTGTGGTACACCAAAATTCAGCGTAATGCTGTCAGAAGGAGATCCATTGACGGATATGCACCGTTTACTGTCCGAAAAGTGTGAATTGTAATACACTTTCCCAGGCTACGTGTAGTTGAAGTTTTTGCCAGTAAGGTAGCATGATTCACAAGATTCTAAAAATTTCAAATATGCTCAAGTGTAGAAAAGTTACACCAATTAAGGTGGCGCGCGAGGCAAAAAATATGTGACGAGGTCATTTCATCAGAGTTGTTTCCCTTTTATTTCATCGATTCCCCCGCAATAACGTACCGATAGAAGCATATACTGGGGATGGCGTTCTTCAAAAAATGCTGTGTATCAAAAATTCGAACTAACACACAAACTTTTATTATTTGATTAATCGAAAGATACTACGATGGAGATTGTTAAAATTATCAACATATTTCATGGCAAAAAATTGTATGGGATTTTACCTCATGGATTTTCTGTGAATAAAAAAAACGATTTGACCCTCCATGCTTATTATGAAGAAAACTACATTTTCGATTTTTATCGACAAAGTTTAGTTTGTCTTGCATGTACAGAAAAACCTAAAACGAAAATGTTCCACGTTTTAATTGAAAACTCCACGGGTATTCACAGTAAAAAGACAGTAGTTCACGGGGCACCTCATGACGACAATAACCCATATCCCAAATAATCTTCTTGTCGTCTAAAGTTGGAAATCGAACTGTCAAAATTAAAACAGTCGTCACGATGACATATTCGAACCGGTCACAGGGTTATCAAAATCATTGGGAGGAGCAGTATTATATAAGTACTATATAAAGTATCATCCGAGTATAATTATTGCCGAAACATCATTACCATGAGTGTGTAGCTCTGAATATGCTGAGCAAATGATTCCCTTGCAAAACTAGACCCCAAGGGAACCCCGTGTACCAAACTTGAGGAAGATCCATGCAGTAGTTCCTGAGAAATCGCGATAACAAGGTTTCATGGGGAAATCCAAGATGGCTGCCTGGTGGCCATATTGGATTTTCGAATTGGACCAGAAAAGGTGCGTTGCACAACTAGACCCCAAAAGGAAGCGATTTACCACATTTGAGAAAAATCCATGCTGTAGTTCCTGAGAAATCGCGATAAAAAGGTTTCATGGGGAAATCCAAGATAGCTGCCTGGTGGCCATATTGGATTTTCGAATCGGACCAAAAAAGGTATCTTGCACAACTAGACCCCAAGGGGAACCCGTGTACCAAATTTGAGAAAGATCCATAAAGTAGTTCCTGAGAAATCGCGATAACAAGGTTTCATGGGGAAATCCAAGATGGCTGCCTGGTGGCCATATTGGATTTTCGAATCGGACCAAAAAAGGTATCTTGCGCAACTAGACCCCAAGGGGAACCTGTGTACGAAATTTGAGAAAGATTCATAAAGTAGTTACTGAGAAATCGCGATAACAAGAATTGTTTACGGACGGACTGACGACGGACGACGGACGGACAATGGACCACGGACGAAAAGCGATTTGAACAGCCCACCATCTGGTGATGGTGGGCTAAAAATCCACTCCATCATCATCAACAGTGTATATAACTGCATTGTCCTGTTGGTGGTGCTCTAAGTACAATTTGTGCAGCATTTCTGTTGGTGATACAGCAGCAAATTGTTGACCAAGTTTTTGTTTTGCCTCTGTCCGCACAGAACTCTTGCACCACACAGGCTTAACCATGAGCTGGACAATCCTGTCAAGGATCCCATCATTGCTGCTGTGTAGTTCTCGGTATATACTGATCCATGAGTCATACTGTGATCAAAAAAAGTGCTTCAATAAGTATTCTTATATAACTGATATCCCATTGTTTCAATTTCATTGTAGACGGTGAAAGTCCAAAAAAATAGCCTATTCTTGACAAAATGTCAAAGCCATGCCATTCTCCTTCAGGACTACTATTCCCAAGTGTATTGTTTACTTTCCTTTCCCCCTAGGATGTAGAAAATAATACAGTATTTTTATGAAGTCATGAAAACAAGATGTGTGGGAACAAAAATGAAACCAAATATTTTTAGAACCAATTGGTCCAGAAAACTAGGAGCAGATACATAAAATTTATATATATTACCAATGACAAAAACAAAAAACAATAAACTTACAAATGAACAATTCAATCTACATGTATTACACAGAATTTTGTTAACTACATTGCAAATCCTTTTTATTTAACATCAAGCTAATTAGTAATGAAAAATGCAACTTCTGTTCAAATGAGACCGATAATATTTTACATAGTACATGTATGTTACTTGAGTGCTGCTAGTGTGATAAAACTTTGGAGAGGATTGTCAGACTGGCAACATCTTCAAGTTTCAGGTTGTATTATCATTAAACAATGCTGCCTTCAACTGAATGTGCAATCTTACACAAGGCACTGACACCACTGCGATGGTAGGCGTGGAGCTTTCACATTCATTGTCTTTTCTAATCAACACATACCATTAGAATTACACTTTGGCCTTGAACATCGAAAGATCAGGTCCATGTATGACCAGTGTTTCCATGTTTCCTGTATGACCAGTGTTTCCATGTCTCCCAAACACTGACAAACCTCTCACAATAACCAACAAACATTCATCTTATTGAAACGCATAGTTCAGTAACAGTACAACTTTCCTTAACTTTGAAAACTAATTCAATATATACCTGTGTTAATCCACAAATCACAACATTGGCGTTCTCCACACTTCTCTCCTTGGAGGCAGAGAAATTCGTTTTCCAACCACTGTTGGACCACAGCTTCTTCAGCACGGCCCGCTCCCCACTGCCCTCGTTGTCTCGAGAAAGGGCTGTTCTCAATGTCGCATGAATCTCATCCGAAAACATGCATCCTTCACCATCATTGTCGTGAAGATGCTGATGGAGGCCACTCTTTGTGTACTCATCGATCAGTAGTGTTTTGTCCTTGTCACCACACACAGTCCGCAGTGGTTTTGCCATGAAGTTCTTCATACCACATGTTTTACTTGTGCCTGGTGGACCTGAAGCTGCAAATTATTCACAAATAAGATGTATGTCAAATTAAATACCATTCATTTCAGTAGGCCGCCTTGACTCCCCGATGCACATACATGTATTCTAACCAAGACATAGAGCGCAATAACAAGTACATGTATGATATTCCAAAGTCACAACATGCTGACAGAGAGACATGACAGAGTTGAGCAACTTCGGCATGTAAACTCTTTCTACGAGATGTGTTCATGAATGTACATGTATGTGAATGATAACAAAATCTTACCAATTATGTAAAGTGCGGGACTGATTTTTCAGTCAGCATTCTCTCCCATGTGAATCTCTGTTTCACTTCCCATCAATGCCGCAATTGCACCCAAGAAAGTGAACAGAATGTACTCTGGCAGGGATGACACGGATGTCGCTGCACATTGGATGTAGTCCATGGCAGCCTTTGGAAGAATATTCTCCCATGGCAAGTCTTTGCAGACTTTTGCTGCAATTTGATTCGCCAAACTGACATCGCCAGTCTTCTTCCGTTTTGCTGGACTACAATAGACAAAGAGTTTTCATTCTGTGAAGTCAAAATTCCATTTCATCACATGCTTTGGTATCAGAGGAGAGCATATATTTCAACTACTCGTACATGTAATATTGGCAATTTTATGACCCACAAATTGCAGCTCCTAATTCCTGCATATCCTTTGTTATTGAGTCAATTTCAGCAAAAGCATTGGCTTTCATATCTAAATTGGTGTACATTGATTACATGTATACCTTCACAGGTAGAGTACATACTGTAATGTGAATCAACACTACATTAGGCATCAATGTAATAATGTCTTCTTCACCGGAATACGCATATACATGTACACGAGTCTCAAAGCAGAGGTATGACTCAGTGTCACTGAATAATTCAACTCAAGTAGCAGGCTCAGCCAACATTAGAATAAAGTAGGCTTTAAGGTGTGAGGAATTATTTCACTGTATGTTTCTCAAGAGACTTCAAATACTTATTAAACAGTGACTTCAACTCGCTCACATAACATAACAAATTTTGTGATACATCGCATGTATGTTTCTTAAAATCTGTCAATGACAGACTAATTTGGATATTTTTCATTGCCATCAAAAAATTCAACACTAAGATTGTAGAAATATTGTTAATAATGAATGGCAGAATAAAAAAAATTATGCATAAACTCCAACATAATGAAATTCCATTAGGGTGGGAAAACTGCCCATTGGGTAAAATGCCCCGGATTCTACAGACACCATTCTTGGAAGTCAAGGTCTCATCATCAGTTGATCATACATGTAGGTGGGTGTTCCCCTCCACACTGGGGGAACATTGTAAAATAGCACAGAATCATCATATTTATAAAACCATACATGTGCTGACATATATTTTCCATACTTCAGTTTTATAATTATGTCTCCCCCAACTATGTTGGGGGGAGACATCTAGTGTTTGTGCTGTCTGTCTGTCTGTGTGTCTGTCCGTCTGGATGTCTGGATGTCTGGATGGATGTCTGTCCGTCCCCTTGCCTTGTCTGCAAGATATCTTGAGAACTACTGTATGGAATTTCACCAAACTTGGATGGAAGCTTCATTGGGATAGCCCCCTCATTTGATTAGGTTTTGGTGTATGTGCGTGCATTCATCCGTGTCCGGTGTCCGTCCGTCCGTCCCTCTACTTGTACATGTATATACAGGCCTTGTCTGCAAGATATCTTGAGAACTACTGGACGGAATTTCACCCCACTTGGATGGAAGCTTTAGTGGGATAGCCCCCTCATTTGATTAGATTTTGGTGGGTGTGCGTGCATTCATCCATGTCCGGTGTCTGTCCGTCCGTCCATCTACTTGTACATGTATATACAGGGCTTGTCTGCAAGATATCTGGAGAACTACTCGATGGAATTTCACCAAACTTGGATGGAAGCTTCATTGGGATAGCCCCCTCATTTGATTAGGTTTTGGTGTATGTGGGTTCATTCATCCGTGTCCGGTGTCCGTCCGTCCGTCCATCTACTTATACATGTATATACAGGGCTTGTCTGCAAGATATCTGGAGAACTACTAGATGGAATTTCACCAAACTTGGATGAAAGCTTCATTGGGATAGCCCCCTCATTTGACTAGGTTTTGGTTTGTGTGCATGCGTTCATCCGTGTCCGGTGTCCGTCCGTCCGTCCATCTACTTGTACATGTATATACAGGCCTTGTCTGCAAGACTGCAAGATATCTTGAGAACTACTGAACGGAATTTCACCACACTTGGATGGAAGCTTCAGTGGGATAGCCCCCCTCATTTGATTATGTTTTGTGTGTGTGCGTGCATTCGTCCATGTCCGGTGTCTGTCCGTCCGTCCATCTACTTGTACATGTATATACAGGGCTTGTCTGCAAGATATCTGGAGAACTACTGGACAAAATTTTACCAAACTTGGATGGAAGCTTCATTGGGATAGCCCCCTCATTTGATTAGGTGTTGGTGTATGTGCGTGCATTCATCCGTGTCCGGTGTCCGTCTGTCCATCCATCTACTTGTACATGTATGTACAGGCCTTGTCTGCAAGATATCTTGAGAACTACTGGACGGAATCTCACTCCCCTTGGATAGAAGCTATAGTGGGATAGCCCCCTCATTTGATTAGATTTTGGTGTGTGTGCGTGCATTCGTCCATGTCCGGTGTCCGTCCGTCCGTCTACTTGTACATGTATGTACAGGCCTTGTCTGCAAGATATCTTGAGAACTACTGGACGGAATCTCACTCCCCTTGGATAGAAGCTACATGTATAGTGGGATAGCCCCCTCATTTGATTAGGTCTTGGTGTGTGTGCGTGCATTCATCCATGTCCGGTGTCCGCCCGTCCGTCTACTTGTACATGTATATGCAGGGCTTGTCTGCAAGATATCTGGAGAACTACTGAACAGAATTTCGCCAAACTTGGATGGAAGCTTCATTAGGATAGCCCTCTCATTTGACTAGGTTTTGGTGTGTGTGCCTGCATTCTTCCGGTGTCCGTCCGTCTGTCCATCTGCTTGTACATGTATATACAGGCTTTGTCTGCAAGATACCTTGAGAACTATTGGATGGAATTTCACCAAACTTGGATGGAAGCTTCATTGGGATAGCCCCTGCATTTGATCAGGTTTTAGTGTATGTGTGCATGCATTCATCCGTGTCCGATGTCCGTCCAACCGTTCATCTACTTGTACATGTATATACAATGAAAATCGCTTCTTTGTAATTAATATTTTTAGATACGCAGCTTTGTTTAAGATACTTATTGCTACATTCATTTTATAGCACTTTCCCTTAAATTATGTGCCCATTCAAGGCAAGGTGGGAGGTTGGGGGAGACGTGTGTTTTTGCCCCAAAAAACAACCAGCATAGGCTTCATGCCGGAGCGGCAACTCAAGGGTCAAAGCGGAACCTCTAGTTTTTCAATGATTTCCAACGGAGATATTACAAAAAAACAAGCTCCAGCATATGTTAAGTTATACATGTGGGAGTCTGTCCCCCAGTTGGTTTTAGCAGTCATTTGTTTTTAGAAAACAGCTATAAATAGAAAATTGTGTTATAATCTGCACCCAGAACAGTTACTATTTTGTTTTGCAACAATAACGTCTTCATCCTTGCAGAAATGTAACTTCAACATCCGCACAATGGGTATCATGGGTACCAGGGTATTACAAGTTTAAATTATTTTCTTTTGAATATGTCATTGGTAAACTTTTTTTCTGTCCTGTACTATACATTGTATGTAAATCAATCAATGAGAATTACCTTGCCATATTTCTTGATGTATGACAATTGACTTGTGAGAACTGGAATCTGTAATTGTTGTTGTATGTCTTGTCGGTCAAAAGATGACCGTTAAAAGATGTTCACTAATGCGATCTTTAAGTTTTTCATGTATGATGCCAATGCTAATGGAAGGGAACCCCTTAACAACCAATCAGCTTTCGATACACATTTCAACACAGTCTACATACATGTACATAATCATTTAAAATTACATGCACAATATCAAACACACAACTCAGCAGCTCTTACTGAAAGTTTAATAATGTAATCCGTTAATTAAACACAAGCAGATAGTATCTCCAGCACTTTTATCTTCATCTGTGCAGAGGTAGTAAAGTTATACCTTGGACTCTTGTAACTATCCAAGGGATTTATGTACCTTATGTAATTCTCAATACTCATATCACATTTGAGCAGCACATAGACATTGCGTCTCTGATTCTGACTGCATCCCCTTTGTTCCTTGGGGCCATTCTCTTTGCTCATGTCTGAGAAATCTAGTAATATTCTTTTTTCATTCTGTTATTTTCATTTCTCAATTGACAACTTGTAGAAAACTCACAATTTAGAGTTTCTTCTTGAAAAAGAAATGGAAATGAAGAGGTTAAAAAATTATTTAATCCAACCTCCCAAGTAACTTTTCTATTGAGGAAGAACTTATAGAGGAACACGGGTCTCACAGAGAACAAAAGATCTGTTAGCCTTCAGCGGAAATTCAACTGGGGGTCAGATAACATGGAGGCGGATAGCACGGGACACAATTTTTGCTTTGAAATATAGAAGTATGAGAAAATTACCAAACTTTCAGACGCAGAAGATATCTTAGCTCCCCAACATATATGCTGGTAATTGAGTTGTACTTTTTTATGATAAATCTCATTAACTTCAATGTTAATTGTAGACTTTCAGAGGGGGGGGGGGGACAGCGGGGGACTGACGCCATCATGAGTCCCAGAATATGCCTTACTTCTTGTAATGAATTTTATTACACCCTTACCGATATGGTCATGCAGCTTTGAAAGATACAGGATATGCTGACCACGAAAGGACTTGAAATATTTATGTGTCTCTTTTAAGTTCTAGTATGTATGCTGGTGAAGAATAATTGACGATAAATAAAAATTGATAATGCTACTGAATTGCAAAAACTACACGTGTCGTGGTAAGGGACAAGCATTTGAAATATAGAAAATCTTTTATAAGTTTATGTACATGTCCACTGTTTCGGACCCCGCTATATTTCCCAATAGCTATGAATATATCATTACCTGACAACGTTTATGGGATATGAATAGCGAAAATGTGATGTTGCTTCATAAAAGTGCCAGTGCTACATGTAGAAGAAGGTTGGACATAACACAAGGCGATTTGTTTTCTTTTTTTATGGATAAAAACTTCTCGGTTTAATAACGGCATGACATTTCAGAGCGAGTTTTGTGCCGTTGTTAAACTGAGAAGTTTTTATCCATAACAAAACAATATAAAAATCGTCTTGTACATGTATTAGGGCTAGTGCTTGATTACGCACACTGTCTCTAGAATGAATTCCGCTACCTTCATCAGATTATATCTTTTTCTGTAATAAAAATATTCAATAGCAAACTCGTCTAAATAAACATCTCGAACTGTTATATTATTCTCACAGTCTACTCTATCTATAAATATTGTGTATTTTGTAATTCTATCATCATCAGGGTTGGCATAGGACCAGTCTATAAAACAGTAATCTCCAGTTAGATGATACTTGTGTTCTGTTGGCACTTTGGCAAATACAGATAGAAAGATTGGTAGCTTGACTTTATAGCTTTCTATACATTCTGTCACTAGCATCTTATTGAGATTAGCTCCTACAAAATAGTGCAGATCGCTAGGGCGTGGAATACAATGCGGTGCTGTTATATATGGCCTACGGAATACACCAAACATGGAATACATGGTGCTAAGAGATGGTCTGGATACTTCTCTCAAATACTACACAGTGGCTGCGTGTGTGATCAGTTGTGTCTTCTCATCAAACTATTACAGATGGCACACGTGGTCAGGTGTGGACTAGCTCTTTCTGAAAAAATGATATCATGCATACCTTACACAATGTACAAAAACCAGCACTATGAATGGTTGGTTGTTTGAAGATTAACGTCGCACTTAACCTTATTGGTCACATGGAGACGATGACCCAAACAAACATACCCTAACAAAAACCTAACAAAAACCTAACCAAAACTACAAAATTTTTTGAATTTCGAATTTTGAAAATTAGGTTCTGTACACACACTGCATGAGCCCAATCTGTTTGGTACTTTAATCTACATCCTGTGGCAGACAAACATGGTATATGGTACATGTACATGCTGCCCTAAGCTGGAGGGCCCAGCGCTATGAAATATACCTACTCATAGTGAACTCAAACTTATATGCTTAGTACTAGTATATCTGGTATCTGAAAAGGCTATGTCGGATAATGGTAAATATGATACACGTAGGTTGGCGCGGCAGACAAAATTAGCGTTGGACCAAAATTGTCCAAGCTGTTTTGGAGGGGGGGGGGGACTTTTCTACCGAAAATTGTTCAGGTTAAATTGTGAATGGGGGGGGGTATGAAAATTGCTTTTTGAGAGGGGGACTCTTGTAGACCCAAAATCAACATGGGTTTCCCTCCCCCCCGCCCCCGCAACTGTTTTACATGCTTATCCATTAAAATATAACTGATAAACTTACCACTTTAATGGCCATGTATGCTCAAGTGACCTCTACTATCTCCCATTTCATACACCGGTCCACTGGGATAAATCTTGCTTTTTAATTTACTGTGAATTTTCTGATCAATTTTGTTCACCTATAGCCATAGGTATGCTAGCAATAAGAATGCTACTGAAAGTTTCATCTGTGTGTTTACTGACCCTCCTCCAACCATTCCTCTCACTCCTATTGTGTGTGTTGAGTCTGTCTTGATGTTTTAATTATTTTGTATATCACAGATAAGACCTCCAGCAAAGTAAGACCCCCAGTAATTTATCCATCCTAGCTGGTTGAGATGTTTCCTTTTCAATTGCATGTACATGTACATGTATAGTATTTGAAAAGCAATTTGTACGGCAACCAAGTTAGATTTTACTGCAGTATAAAGCTTACATGTAGCTGTACATGCATGTGTATATCTGTAGTATTGCTACTACATGTACACATGCATGACATGAACCACATATCAATTCCAGTCATGACAGTTGGGATATAGACTCCATCACACATTAAGGCATACATGTGGGAGTCTGTCCCCCAGTTGGTATCTGCACCCAGTACAGTTACGGTACTATTTTGATTTGCAACAATAACATCTCCACCCTTGCAGAAATTTGACTTCAACATCCGCACAATAGCCTGGTCCATGTTAATTTTAAATTTTTTTCTTTTCAATGTGTCATTGGTAAACTTTTTTTCTGTACTGTACTGTACTGTACTGTACTGTACATTGTATGTAAATCAATGAATGAGAATTACCTTGGCATATTTCTTGATGTGCAAGTAATAATAATGTAATCCGTTGATTAAACACAAGCAGATAGTATCTCCAGCACTTTTATATTTATCTGTGCAGAGGTAGTAAAGTTATATCTTGGGCTCTTGTAACTATCCAAGGGATTTATGTACCTTATGTAATTCTCAATACTCATATCACATTTGAGCAGCACATAGACATTGCGTCTCTGATTCTGACTGTATCCCCTTTGTCCCTTGGGGCCATTCTCTTTGCTCATGTCTGAGAAATCTAGTAATTTACTCCTCAAATTTTCTTATTTCATTCTGTTATTTTCATTTCTCAATTGACAACTTGTACAAAAACAGTTTAAACTCACAATTTAGACTTCCTTCTTGAAAAAGAAATGGAGATTAAGAGGTTAAAAAACTATTTAATCCAACCTCCCAAGTAACTTCTATGGAGACAGAACTGATATGCCAAACTTCTTGTAATGAATTTATTAAACCTGTAACATTTTTACGGATATGGTCATGCAAATTTACAAGAATAGAAGGCTGCCGTTCCTTCATCATTTTCATCTATATTAATTTATAACTTATATTATTCGCAGTCTTCTTTCATTTCACAGCTTATTTTGTCATTCGTTTTCATTTATATTATTGTCTGCATTGCTTTAGTGTATAACTATACCTATTTCCTATCATTCTTTTGCCTCTTGTGACTGATGCAAGATGAATAAACAAATAAAACTACATGTACATGTAAGGTTTCATTCAACTTCATCCAAGGCACAACTTTGTATAATCGTTGCCTGTTGTATATACAGGTACAATTTCATATTCATGCCCACATCAAATGACTTGAAAATCACAAAAAAATATGAACCCTCTTCCCTCCATTCAATGATTTATACGTGCAAACCCCAGATACTGGTGTGTATACAAAGCAACCCCAAATGGTGCTGCCTACAATCATTTCAAGATGGCAGAAAATCACATGTATGGCCGGTCAACATCTTCTAAAAATCAAATAGATAGGCCAAAACTACATGTAGGTATTCACAGTGCCACTCATGATGCGATCATCATTATGAGGATTTCCAATCATCCTCAGAGCAGAGAGCAGTTGAAAAATAAGAATATTAATACTGTTCTTTATTTTATTTCAAATAATGTTTTACGAAAATATATTTGACATGGTGACGGACAACAAATATTGTACTATATTTGTGCTACATTTGTCAGTCACCATGTGAACTATATTATCGTTAAACATTATGTGAAATGATATAATGAACAGCAGAAATATTTGAGTCCATGACATTATCCCCCAACGACAGTTTCCCCAGCAACATTTTCCCCCACGACAGTATCCCCACACGACATTTTCCCCAGGCGACATTTTCCCCACCCTAATATTACGTGCTGTAATAATTACGATCTGCAGAGTCGCGGTCACTTCCCATTTTGTCACTTGCAATTTGTAGAGCACCAGCGAGGATTTGGGTGCTCTATGCCAATGAATGAATAATGATCAAAAATTCTCGCTACCTGAAAGCGGTAAGATTTTGATATTATTATTTCATCACTTCATCTACACTGCCGATATATTCCGATAGATTATTAGAAAAAAGTCTACTCAGAAGTATTGATAACCCAATGTAGGCACAGACTATAGATAGCCTTGCCGGAAATTGACGAAATAACACGATAGTTCATTGGGATTCAAATTTGATGCAGTCGCTAGGCCTACATGGTGTACGGACATTTCCCCCAGTGGACATTTCTCCCAGCGGACATTTCCCCCAGTGGGCATTTCCCCCAGTGGACATTTCCCCTACCCTATATTTTTAGGTTATTTTGAACATAGTTTTTAAATAATTTGGCAATAACACAATTTTTTTAAATATTATTTTTTATTTTCTATATATAAGGATTTCCACATATGTGTTACGGTAAATGAGTCACATAGTGATAAGATATTATACAGTATATATCAGTGTTATACAGTCTTATAACACATTTTAAAACAATATAAAAGATGTATACATGGTTTATAGCATAACATTATCTGTTCGTACGTCAGTGTCATGAAGCCATTTGATGAGAATAAACTCCATTAAAGTGAATACTTCTTTTATTTTACCACTATGTGATATGATGTTTTCTTAAAATGTTAAAATATATTGTTTTAAAATGCGCTATAAGACTGTGTAATACTGCTATATACTGTGTAAGCTTATATGTATAATATCTTATCACTATTTGGCTGATTTATCGTAAAACATATGTGGAAAAGCTTATATCCTTTTTACAGAAAATATAAAAAAGTAAAAAAAAAATTGTATTTTTTCCAAATTATTTGAAAACTATGTTCAAAATAACCTAAAAATATAAGGTGGGGGAAATGTCCACTGGGGGAAATCTCCACTGGAGAAAATGCCCTGGATTCGGCCTACATAAAGACCGTGCCAAGAAATAAATAACAGCCAGAAAAAAAGAAAACATAACAACGTGATATTGATAATCTATTCTTATTATCATGCCTGAAAAGAAAGCACGTTTGCATACATCTGCCGATGTTCAACTAAAAAGTAATCTCCCTTGAATTCCTAGAACTGTAATATTCCTAGAACTTAAATATTAGGGTGGGGAAAATGTCGCCTGGGAAAAATGTCGTGTGGGGATACTGTCGTGGGGGGAAATGTCGGTGGGGAAACTGTCGTTGGGGGATAATGTCGGTATTCTTAGTTTTCTTTTCTTTTCAAAATATTGTGGGTTAAAGTCAAAGTAGGGAAATGTCTGAGGGGGGAACTGTCCGAGTGGGGAATTGTCCTGGACCCCTTGAGAGCACATATCAATACACTTGCTATTATTGAATATACAGATACACGCCTGTATCATTGCGGTCTCGCAGGAAATATTGATGTAGATTTCTCTCCCTGCCTTTATTCCGTCTTCAGTAGGTGAGCTTGGAGACTGTCGCACTGTCGTCCTGTCGTGAGGTAAGGTTTTCTCTCCTCTATACATTTGCCGAATATGTTGAGGTATTGTCTCCCCTTTTTGCCATCTCGCAGGAAATATTGAGGTAGATTTCTCTCCCCTTTAATTCCGCCTTCAGTACGTGAGCTTG
>JAVTVY010000454.1:0-36794 GCA_036873755.1 Hanleya hanleyi | reverse complement strand
ACACTATAGACAGGACGGACAGACGGAAATCACCATCACATCTATAACTGTCACAATTATAGACAGGACGTATTACACGGAAATCACCATCACATCTATAACTCACAATTATAGACGGGACGGACATAATCATCACATCTATAACTGTCACAATTATAGACAGGACGGATAGACGGAAATCACCATCACATCTATAACTGTCACAATTATAGACAGGACGGACAGACGGAAATCATCATCACATCTATAACTGTCACAATTATAGACAGGACGTACAGATGGAAATCACCATCACATCTATAACTGTCACAATTATAGACGGGACGGACAGACGGAAATCACCATCACATCTATAACTGTCACAATTATAGACAGGACGGACAGACGGAAATCACCATCACATCTTTAACTGTCACAATTATAGACCGGACGGACAGACGGAAATCACCATCACATCTTCAACTGTCACAATTATAGACAGCACGGACAGACGGAAATCACCATCACATAAATAACTGTCACAATTATAGACAGGACGGACAGACGGAAATCACCATCACATCTATAACTGTCACAATTATAGACGGGACGGACATAATCATCACATCTATAACTGTCACAATTATAGACAGGACGGATAGACGGAAATCACCATCACATCTATAACTGTCACAATTATAGACAGGACGGACAGACGGAAATCATCATCACATCTATAACTGTCACAATTATAGACAGGACGGACAGACGGAAATCACCATCACATCTATAACTGTCACAATTATAGACAGGACGGACAGAGGGAAATCACCATCACATCTATAACTGTCACAATTATAGACAGGACGGACAGACGGAAATCACCATCACGTCTTTAACTGTCACAATTATAGACCGGACGGACAGACGGAAATCACCATCACATCTTCAACTGTCACAATTATAGACAGCACGGACAGACGGAAATCACCATCACATCTATAACTGTCACAATTATAGACAGGACGGACAAAGAGAAATCACCATCACATCTATAACTGTCACAATTATAGACAGGACGGACAGACGGAAATCACCATCACATCTATAACTGTCACAATTATAGACGGGACAGACATCATCACATCTATAACTGTCACAATTATAGACAGGACGGACAGACAGAAATCACCATCGCATCTATAACTGTCCCAATTATAGACAGGACGGACAGACAGAAATCATCATCACATCTATAACTGTCACAATTATAGACAGGACGGACAGAGGGAAATCACCATCACATCTATAACTGTCACAATTATAGATAGGACGGACAGAAGGAAATCACCATCACATCTATAACTGTCACAATTATAGACGGGACAGACAGACGGAAATCACCATCACATCTATAACTGTCACAATTATAGACAGGACGGACAGACGGAAATCACCATCACATCTATAACTGTCACAATTATAGACAGACGGAACTCACCATCACATCTATAACTGTCACAATTATAGACAAGACGGACAGACAAGACAGACAGAGGGAAATCACCATCACATATATAACTGTCATAATTATAGACAGGACGGACAGATGGAAATCACCATCACATCTATAACTGTCACAATTATAGACAGGACGGACAGGCAGAAATCACCATCACATGTTTAACTGTCACAGTTATAGACCGGATGGACAGACGGAAATCACCATCACATCTTTAACTGTCACAATTATAGACAGCACGGACAGACGGAAATCACCATCACATTTTAACTGTCACAATTATAGACAGGACGGACAGAGAGAAATCACCATCACATCTATAACTGTCACAATTATAGACAGGACGGACAGACGGAAATCACCATCACATCTATAACTGTCACAATTATAGGACGGACAGACGGAAATCACCATCACATCTTTAACTGTCACAATTATAGACCGGACGGACAGACGGAAATCACCATCTTTAACTGTCACAATTATAGACAGCACGGACAGACGGAAATCACCATCACATATATAACTGTCACAATTATGGACAGGACGGACAGAGAGAAATCACCATCACATCTATAACTGTCACAATTATAGACAGGACGGACATCACCATCACATCTATAACTGTCACAATTATAGACAGGACGGACAGACGGAAATCACCATCACATCTATAATGGTCACAATTATAGAGAAGACAGACAGAGGGAAATCACCATCACATCTATAACTGTCACAATTATAGGACGGACAGACAGAAATCACATCTATAACTGTCACAATTATAGACAGGACGGACAGACGGAAATAACCATCACATCTATAACTGTCACAATTATAGACAGGACGGACAGACGGAAATCACCATCACATCTATAACTGTCACAATTATAGACAGGACGGACAGAGGGAAATATCACCATCACATCTATAACTGTCACAATTATAGACAGGACGGACAGACAGAAATCACCATCACATCTATAACTGTCACAATTATAGACAGGAAGGACAGACGGAAATCACATCACACCTATAACTGTCATAATTATAGAGAGGATGGACAGACGAAAATCACCATCACATCTATAACTGTCACAATTATAGACAGGACGGACAGAGGGAAATCACCATCACATCTATAACTGTCAATTATAGACAGGACGGACAGAGGGAAATCACCATCACATCTATAACTGTCACAATTATAGACGGGACGGACAGACGGAAATCACCATCACATCTATAACTGTCACAATTATAGACAGGACGGACAGACGGAAATCACCATCACATCTATAACTCACAATTATAGACAGGACGGACAGAGGGAAATCACAATCACATCTATAACTGTGACAATTATAGACAGGACGGACAGACGGAAATCACCATCACATCTTTAACTGTCACAATTATAGACAGGACGGACAGTCGGAAATCACCATCACATCTATAACTGTGACAATTATAGACAGGACGGACAGAGGGAAATCACCATCACATCTATAACTGTCACAATTAGACAGGACGGACAGACGGAAATCACCATCACATCCTTCTTTTTTGCAGGCATATAAAAATAACAGAATGAACCTAAACCCAATTGTTGAGATGTAAACCAGGGCAGCTTGGCCACTGGATAACTAATTGTATTAAGATATATGTACATGTAACTCCATGTAAGGCTTCAGTTCACCATTACACTTACCAATTCACAATGATCCAAACACATCAGAAATTTGACTGAAACATTGAGGTAGGCCAAATATTAATTTCATTTCCCTATATCTGCTCATGGTCCTTGTCCTGCAGAATATGGACACTTTAGAAACCCAGCCCAAGAAGAAACACCCAATAAATAATAGAGATTTTCTGAAGGACTTTCTTATATTCAACAGAGGAAGACTGGTACAACAGCTGTCAATCGAGTGCCAATACCCGATATATGCCAATATATAATGTATACATGAAGTTAACCAGAATATTATATCACACGTTCTGACATGTAATGTATTTCAGCATTTAATACAGACATGCTAACTAATATAAGATTTAATGATGAACTAAAACTGGAAAAAAGCGTTACCGGTATACAACCATTTACAAGTATCGTGGAATGCACTAAAACGTGTAACACAGCAAAGAGATACAAAACAAATACCAAAAGTATTTAAAATGGAATACCAGTATATGAACTCCTGTTTTGTAGACATGTCCAAAAGAGATATTTATTTTATTTTATATACATATATAGATATATAAATATAAGCCACTTTCAGTGTTCCATTGCCACACGAAACAAGTCCAGGAACAAGGGCGGATAACTTTTATAACAAAAACATGCCACAAATATCAGCACTTAACAATGATTACTTGTTTTCTTTATATATATATATATATATTCATTAATATACAGCAGCATATATTCCTTCCTTTGGCAGGATGTTCTGGACAATATCATTCATGCAATTTAGATGAAAATAGATCACACAAGGGGATAGGTGTGAACAAAGGAGATAAAACAACCAGCAGAACAGAAAATTCTGTTCACAAATAAATGCGATAAACATTTAAATTAGGAAGTAAATGGTCTAGTTATAAATTAGGAACTCGTGGTCTAGTTTTAAATTATGAACCTATGGTTTAACTTTAAATTAGCACCCCATGGTCTACTTTCAAATTAGGAACTTGTGGTCTAGATTCATTGTATAAAAGTGAGTGAATACAATTTAACGTCGCTTTCAACAATATTTCAGCTATATCACAACTAAGCACCACCCAGCCATGTTATGTTCCTGCTACTTCAACAAGAAATCTTAGAGCATGATATAACCGCATGTAAGTACTGCAGACATTTCCAACAGATTAGTGATGGCTATTATCATATAAGCCCCAACCACCCAACCCCAGCCAAAAGGTGTAATCTACAAGTTGGAGTGCAGTTGTAAAAAACATTACATCCGCGAAACATCAAGACCCCTCAATAAACGAATGAAAGAACACAAATCATCTGTGACCAAACAAGACGGGAAATCAGCAGTTTCGGACCACATCAAAGAAAACCCCACCCACTCAATCAACTGGAACAACAACAAACCCCTTGCCACAAACCACATGCACTGGAAAAACAGAAAACTACTGGAGGCCATCCACATCAAAAGAACAAAAGCACAACTGAACAGAGACCAGGGCCTATTCATGCCCAGCGCCTATCACCTACTAATCCAGGAACCCCACCGTGCCTAGAAGCCCACCTTGTTAATTCATCTACCTTGTTAATTAATCTAGCCATATCCACAGTCTAATCCTGTCCTATTATAAATTTCTCACCTAGTATAATACTATTGTTATCATCCTATTGACATTTACTCAAGGAACTGTATATATACTGATTATTTACTTACTGATGTCATTGACTTGAGAACGATACTAGTACCTGTATCGAAACGTCGTCCTGAATAAACTAGAAGTTGTTATCCATAAGCAATTTGTTTATTTATTATCATATAAACGTAAAACATAGACCGCTACGATCGCTGTGTTCGGGTTGGCCATTATCATTTTCAACTTACAAAACAAGTATTGGTTTGTTTGTTTTTTTGCTCTGTTGGCATAAATATCTGTAGTACTTTCATGCGGTTATATCATGCTCTTATACAATGAAACTGGACCATATGTTCCTGTTTGAAGTAGACCACGAGTTCCTAATTTGAAACTAGACCATGGGTTCCTAATTAACAACTAGACTAGTTTTTCGTGATGGCTATTATCATATAAACATAAAACATGGACCGCCGCACAAACATCACTGTGTTCGGGTTGGTCATTAATTATCATTCTCAATTAACAAAACAAGTATTAGTTTGTTTGTTTTTTGCTCTGTTGGCAAGAGTGGCATAAATGGAGCTTGGACTTGAAATTTATTCTTGTTAAATTGGATTTACATGTTGTATGGTGCAATTGTTCAAGCAATAGATTTTGGCAATTGGGTTCATACATGAACGTATGCTGTAAATTACAGAAGAATTGGTACCGGTACATTTTTGACAGGATTGGATTGTGTAAACTTTAATGTACCCAATGAGTGAGTGAATATGATTTAATGTCACTTTCAACACTATTTCAATCATATCACGACGTTGGTTCCTTTCCTTTAATATGTATCCAATATTGCTACTGATCAATCTGATTTTGATAAATATTTGTATGCTCAATCCCGGATATTGGCTCTCACAAATGTGGAAAAACTTTGTAAAAGATGTACCCGTATGTTAAGTAACATTTTAAGAGAACATATATCCTTTTATCATCATGAAATTGTATTCCCTGCATAAAAAAAATAATCCAAAACTTATCAATATGGCATATGCATTAGAGAACAAGAACAAGGGTGTAACACACCTGCATTTTCTCAAGCGTTATAGCCAAACATGCACTTCTGTATGATGCAAGCTATGAACTAACTCACTCTCTGAGTTGGGGGGGGGGGGGGGGAAGAGAGGAGATTACTTTTGTCTTAACCATTGTGCCATACCTCAACAGTCTAGCTCGTAGGCTGAATATGGTGACTGCTAGTTTATTCTTTCTGAGAACTGCAATAGGTGACTTTCTGCAGCAATTGCTATGGGATTCTGAATGGTAAATTTTCCTAACAACTGCTACAGGATTCTGATTGATCATGTTAATGTCCAGCAACTGCTACAGGATTCTGACTGGTCATGTTTTTGTCCAGCAACTGCTACACAGGATTCTGATTGGTCATGTTTTTGTCCAGCAACTGCAACACAGGATTCTGATAGGTCCTGTTTTTGTCCAGCAACTGCTACACAGCATTCTGATTGGTCATGTTTTTGTCCAGCAACTGCTACACTGGATTCAGATTGGTAATGTTTTTGTCCAGCAACTGCTACACAGGATTCTGATTGGTCATGTTTTTGTCCAGCAACTGCTACACAGGATTCTGATAGGTCCTGTTTTTGTCCAGCAACTGCTACACAGGATTCTGATTGGTCATGGTTTTGTCCAGCAACTGCTACACAGGATTCTGATTCGTCATTTTCTGATAGTTACAGCATTTGAACAGGTAATTTTTCTGACAGATACTGCTATAATACAATTCTGATTGGTCATTTTATTTAACCGCTACTGCATCAAAATTCTGATTCACCTCTTTTCTGATGATAGCTACAAGATGCAGATGCAGATTGGTCATTTTATTGGACAGCAACTGCATGTATACAGGATTCAGATTAGTGATATTTTTCTGACGGTCTGATTGGTCATTCTCTCCAACAGCTTCTGCTGTGACCCAGATTGGTCCCGTTTTTGACACATAAGTTTCGCAGGATTCTCATTGATATTCGCTTTCTGTTGGTTACTGCTATATGATTCTTATTGGTCATTTTTCCGATGGCAACTCCTATTTCGGATTCTGATTGGTTAATCTATTGGTCAGCGACTGCTACAGAATTCTGCTGGGCCATTTATATGGCATCACAGGCCTTACTTTCTGATGGGGGCTTATCTGCACAGGCCCTGTGAGAGGCCCTTTGAGTGCTTTTCGCAGGCCTACTTATCAACCTGGTATGTAAGTAAGTGCTGATAATGTATGTAGTTTTCAACTGATATCGGTCCTGTTGTGAGGAAATCAGCCCTGTTAATAGCCAATATTAGGCCTAGCAAATCAGACAGGTGTGATTTCTGAAATGCAAGGCCTGTATTGAACAGGAGATTGATCTAATCAATACCCCTCGGCTTTCCCCAAGTGATTGTGACCCATGTGTAGTGTGAATTGGGGAAGAGATAGTTCTATGTGTGATGATCACGATATACTGGCAGTTTGGTTACATTCAGGCATATAGGACAGAAATAGAAAAATTATATATCTGTAAAGGGGCATAACTCTGTAAAATATGGGTCGAGGGGAGCCACTTTCGATAGGCGTCCGACTTAGCACTCTGTAAAATAGAAACCGAGACGAATGAGCTGTACCGGACATGGATCTGCAGATTTAACTCGTACATTCAGCTACAGATAACAAAATTGGAGATTATTACATCCGACAGGGGCATAACTCCATAAGCCGAGGAGAGTAATCCTTTGTTGGCTTGTAGAATACAACAATATAAATAAGTTTCCAAAATATAGTAGCTATACCGAACACAGTTCTGCGGATATAGTTGGTTACATTCAGGCATATAGGACAGAAATAGAAATTAATATATCAGTAAAGGGGCATAACTCTGTAAAGTATGGGTCACTTTCGATAGGCGTCCGACTTAGCACTACTGTAAAATAAGAACCGAGACGAATAAGCTGTACCGAACACGGATCTGCAGATATAACTTGTACATTCAACTACAGATAACAAAATCGGAGATTATTACATCCGAAAGGGGCATAACTCCATAAGCCGAGGCGAGTAATCCTTTGTTGGCTTGTAGAATACAACAATATAAATAAGTTTCCAAAATATAGTAGCTATACCAAACACAGTTCTGCAGTTCTCAAGCGGTTTTGCCTAAATAGATGTACAGACGGACGTACATGTCAACGACAATACCCGGAGGCCAAAATGGCTGAGGGGTAAAAACCACATATGATGTTCACCTGTAAGCCAACTAATGCAACTGTGTTAATTACATCTGTCCAGGCAGCAACAAGACATTATCTGCCTAATAAGATGCACGAGTACACCGACTACATGTATGATGCATCTTCACAAGTCCAGGTAATCCCTAAATACTCGCAAAGGGTTTATCTGGAACTTTTTGGTGATTCAGAGGAGTACTTGAGTCACTTGAATTAGCACATCAGTATCTGAAGCCTGCAGTTTTCACTTTGACACCATGTTGATTTCAGCCCGACATCAAAGGTGGACTGCCAGCAATGAAATTCAAACCAGTCAAAACTCAAAACTTGCGGATTGGCAAAATGAGCTGACCGAGCACGCTTGATGATTGGCTCGTTTTAGTGGAAAATCCTCTAGCCATTTATATCCAGAAGTGCTAATATTGTTAACTTAAACCAAGCCTGTGTATCGATCCTAACGTGTCGATTGATACACTGGCTCGTGATGATGTGTATGATGGTATTGAATAGTCATTTATCAGAGCCCTGAGACGAGGTGTTATTGTTCGTATGGCAGAATATATGGTCTAGCATATGTCATTTAATAACTAATATATGCATTTATAAATGTAAAGTTATATAAAATGAAAAAAATAAAAAAATTCCCGATATAAGAACATATTGTGACTGCACTCTAAACTAGCAAAGTTGTCAGACTGTACAACTGAAATCATCTAAAACGAAAACTTCAACATACAATAATGTGACAACCTGGAAACTCAAGCACTGATGACACTCAGTCACCTACCTGTATATACTGGAATACATATTATACACGATATACAGTAATCAGTGTAATGGCCTATACAGGACACTGTAATATTCTCTCAATATACATGAACATGATGAACATACCAAATGTAACACTTCCGAGACTCTACAATTGGCTGGATGATGCTCATCCAATAGTCTCCAAATAGCAATGGAAATACCAGATTTTACTTTGAAAGTCTGAGTTAACCAATCAAGTTTTATTAAATTGAAAGACGTCTCTTGATGCATAAAAAAGTTTTCATAAAATATCCATAGTGAGAACATTGGTAACCATAGAACTGGTCTGACAGGCTCATCATGGACCCTAGCTTATAAGCACCTACATCCAGCAGTTTATTCTTAAATATTACTAGGTCAATAAACATACATGTACATCCATATGGCCGAGTATATAAAGTCGGTGGTTTATAATTATTTTCAGCTGTTGGGGTAAATGCCAAACGTGTAAATCCATGACAAGATAAAAACCCGACAATATATTACTTCTGGATTCACATGTACACTAGTCAATGCAATATATGTATACACTGTCATAAACACAGCAATATGTATACACTGTCACAACGTAGCAATACATATATACACTGTCATAAACTCAGCAATATGTATACACTGTCACAACGTAGCAATACATATATACACTGTCATAAACAGAGCAATATGTATACACTGTCATAACGCAGCAATACATATATACACTGTCATAAACACAGCAATATGTATACACGATCATAACGCAGCAATACATATATACACTGTCATAAACACAGCAATATGTATACACTGTCATAACGCAGCAATACATATATACACTGTCATAAACACAGCAATATGTATACACGGTCATAACGCAGCAATACATATATACACTGTCATAAACACAGCAATATGTATACACGGTCATAACGCAGCAATACATATATACACTGTCATAAACACAGCAATATGTATACACTGTCATAAACGCAGCAATACATATATACACTGTCATAAACACAGCAATATGTATACACGGTCATAACGCAGCAATATTTCTACACCGTCATAAACACAGCAATATGTATGTACACGGTCATAAACGCAGCAATACATATATACACTGTCATAAACACAGCAATATGTATACACGGTCATAACGCAGCAATACATATATACACTGTCATAAACACAGCAATATGTATACACGGTCATAACGCAGCAATATTTCTACACCGTCATAAATGCAGCAATATGTATGTACACGGTCATAAACGCAGCAATATAACTTTTACATGTATATTTGGCAGAATTACTAACATAAAATACCATATTCATTTTCAATCAAAATTTTGTTCTTTTTGGTAGCAATTTCAACAATAAAGCAAATTATGGATTATAGACTTTTGTTCCAGATTCACAGTATATTATACATGTGGTCATTCCCATTTGCTAATTGTTGTTCAACTTGGCAATTTGAAACAGACGTTTTGGCAAGGCTTTAGGATAAGACCCCCCATTAGAAAGGTAATATCCTGAACAGAGGACTGACAATACAATTTGCAGAAGATCCTTTGTCAACTACATTTTTTGAGTCTCTTACATCAAATCATTCCCTAAGTTCGAGTTATATTTAGGCTTCCAATGTCTATCGGAAGACTTCTATTATTGTTCGGATTATTCTTATTCCTCCCCATGATATTGTGATTGCTACATGTATATCTCGACAACCATGAAGATAATCGTGCTCAAACAAGTTAGACAGGTTGAGATTTAGCGCATATTATAAATAGGGTTTGATTGGTCAAATGGTTCGGCGGCCATATTGGATTGACCTCGTTTTAAGAAAAATCTTCTCCTCCAGAAGAATGGTTGAACTGAATGATCTGAAACTTGGCATACATGATCCTTGGTCCAAGCTATGTTGATGGTGTTAAAGGCAAGCTGACCTGTCAATTCAAAATGGTCGCCGCAGACCAATCAATATTCCATGTTTCGTTGTTGTTGTTGTGATTGTTTAATGTACTGAATTTCGACGGGGAAGGCAATGGACTCTATGCATTTAGGCATGACAGGGGTCGAAATTTACACCTGTCTACCTGTCTCTGACAGGTAACTTTTGAAAGAGACAGGTAGAGAAATGAAGTACCTGTCTCTATTGACAGGTAGCCAATAATTTTGTTTTGGTGTTCAAAATATATCTTCAACAAAATTCATTCAAAACACCTGCTAATAAGTACAAGTAAACAACGTTTCATTGATTTATTAGTGTCTTGCAACATCTAACTTTGTCATTAATCTTGAGTAAATGTTCATGTTACGATTGCATGTTCAGGTAATTCTTAAAGGTGACAGGTACACATTTTGGTCACCTGTCTCGTGTGACAGGTACATTATTTTGAATATTTCGACCCCTGCATGACAATGACACAAATGTAAACCATAAGTTTCTAGGTCAAGTGGTTTTGCCGCCATCTTGAATTTTGTGGAAAAAAATCGCAAATTTTGCAAGGGCTTAATTTTTTGAAGCCTGATAGTTACAGACTTCTTTTTTTGTAACATGATATCAGGAAGGCGATGATGTGTTGCACTAAAAGCCTTTCTCACATCCTGAAGACTCCTGGTATGTTAGGAAGGTCACGATGTGTTGCACTCAAATCTAACAGCTTTGATTAGTAATTGTCTTCACGGTGCAGCTGTCCAGGTGGAAGCTGTAACAACTGCTCGCAGTTCTAGTTTTCAATTAAAACTTTTAGTTATTTTTTAATTAATTATAGATTATTGAAATTACATGTATTCCATATCACCGGTATACATGTTATAACAAGATTTCAAACATACATGTAACTATTCGAAGCCCAATTTATAATAATATTTCCTCAAAAAAAAAATTAATTACAATCTTTGCAATCAAAACTAGTTGCAGTCAAAAATTTAAATAAATTGTGACCAAGATTACAAAACGGCTCTTCAATAAAAAAATATTCTTAAAAATAATTGCAGCCAACATACATGTATACCTGCCAGTATATTATAATATATGTACATGTATATGTATGATATATATAGATACACGTTTATCAGAGAATTTATCGATGGATTTTTTATAGGGCTTTAAAAGGTTCTACCAAATGGTCCCCACACCCCATACATATTTGATGATAAATTGTTGTAATGTTAAATGTGTGCTTGACATTCAATAGCAGTTCACTGTTTCTGGGAATGGTCGAAGTTCGGAAAAAATGAACTTGAAACCATACCGGTTTGGAAACGGCGAATGCCGCGACCTGCTGACCTATGACGGAGTCTGATTGCGAACATTCACAGTGAGTAATCGTAGCGACGTTTTAGTGAGTGAATTTGATTCAACGTCGCTTTAAACTATATTTCAGTCATATCACGACATTGGGTCCTATTCCTTTTCACACCCGGGAACCACACACTCACGGGTGCCTCAGCGCCTCTTACGACAAGCTCTCTGAGGAGCTGAGGGCTATTCTTACACTGACCTGCGGTGTGCACGAAGACATCCCAGGTCAATCCCCGGAAGCTCAACGGGGCGCGAATGTTTTAGTCAACATTTTCACTGTAATGCCAAAAACGTCACAAACCCAAATATAATACTTTTGTCTACATCATGATGATATTTTCATACCCAATTCTTGTGCAAGGCAGGGCTTGTTCAGCACTCCCACAAATCCAACAGATTCCCGTAAAATATTAGCAATCCGTACAGAAATGATAGCACTGGATTCCCGTGGATTCCCATAGAGCTGCTTTACGAGAATCTATTTGCATTCCCGTGAATTTTGACGAAAAAGAAGGCCTGCAACGTAAGTCACAGTAAGACATTCGACAAATTATCTGACTAGTCGATATTATATGACGTGAATAATCAGATCCTGATGTCACAGATCATTTTTCACCATATCTGTTTCATTGTATCACTTTTTGTAGAAAAAAAATATGAATTTATTCTTTACACAGCTTCTCTATATGTTTTCATGCAAAGTATGCAGGGAGTATTTGGTAGAACCTCCAAATCAAACTAACAATTTTTCACTTTTCCCCGATGCAATTGTCCATTGTGTGACAAAGTAAAATCTTTTCTGTACAATTTCATGGAATAGTAGAGGACTGTGAGGACATTAGCTAGCACAACAAGGGACATAACCCCCATACACATGGACAAGGGGGGATAATCCCACTTGGACACAATGTCAACCCGACGTTCCCTCATGTCCATCACAATACCGCGCATCTGGTCAACAGTTCCCAGAATGGAGAACACGTGGAACCACTGATGACTATGGCCAACTATGTCAAACCGACCTGGTTGGAGGCGCTCAGGAATGTGGGTGGCATACAAAAATGCTGAGATAGCAGCGAAAACAAACTGTCTGCAGTGGTAATATTGGGATTCCAGTTGACTTTCTTCCTCTGTTCCGAACAGCAGGCGGAAAATCACTGGGGCACTATCATAAAGGTATGGTATGGCAAACGAACCCATTCGTATGACCTTCCTTCTGGTGCTGGGTGCCATGAGACGTGACTGACAGGACATGATGGTACACACAATCGCATTCACAATGGCGATGATCAAATACAGATCAGAGGACCATGACCGGCGCAGAGCATTAGGGAACACATAGGCTCGGTACGCGATAGCCGCGCCAAAACTGAACACGCTCAGAGCTGCGTAATCCACGAAGAAACATACATGGCGTGCTTTGTCTGACATGGTGTTGAACAGGTGAGCCGTTGCGCTGGCCAGGGGAAACAGACAGGACGCAAACATATAGGAGAGCAGGGGCCAGCTGTATTCATCGTGCCGGAAATCTAGTTCTATGGCAAGACCCTTGAAAATCCACATGAAATACCAGCATGGCAGGAAATGGGTCCAGAAGTTGAGAGTTTCATTGGTGGCATCAAATATGCTCAGGATACACTGGAGGGCAGAGCTTTTGGGGTTTCTGTATCCTTTGATGATGTAGGACTCGTGGAATTGCTCAGGGACTTGATCTACCTTATACACAGGTCCACTCAGCTGGGGGTCGATGGACAGCATGGTCAGTGGCTTATCTGGAAAGAAACACAAACACCATTACAACTTGATTGAGGAGCTGTACCTTCATGATTAGGATAAATTGACTAACTTAACACATACTGTCATAACATCCTAGAATGTGGAGAACTCACCCGAACAAAAATCTTTCAAGCTCTCTGGATTTTTTTTTCTAAATTTAACTGTAATAATAAACTCAGCCAAACAAATCACAATGAGTTTGAGGTACAGTAATTTCCCTAATTATTCGCCTTCCAAATTTAATTCGAAAACGGTGACTTTTCCCTTGTCATGATTTTCTCCATCCAAATAAAATGAAAATGAAGCATTTTCAATATCGTTAAACAATAAATTTGAACACTCATTTTCGTCGTAGAATTCGCGTCGCTGAAAGTAAAGTGAATATGTTACTAAGAGTCACGTATTATAGTATATCTACGTTTGATATTATTTGTGAACACAGAGAAACAACCGGGAATGGTACAATATAATCAGACTGAATCAATATTACTTACAGTCTATGATAATATGGAAAAAAAAACCTTGATTCAGGAAACTCGGCAGTCCCATAATTTTATCCGAACTTGATTGCGTCGGGTGAAAATATACACGGTGGTCCCCCGCACCTGGTTGTTGTCTACACACGACCCTTTAGGGAATGCTTGTTAAGTTTCCAGCATCAAATACCTTACAGTATTCCCTTGATTGGTCAATACGCTGAATATTATTAGAGAAACAGCTATTTGATTATAATTTAAAATTTTATAGCATGACACACTTGTAATCAATGAATTTTGCCCTGTATAACAAAATTGTGACTAACGATATCCATTGACACAGAAATAAAATACTATAGTTCAGTTTTTGTTATTGCGAATATATCTCCATATACTGAACTAGGATCAGAATTCACTAACCAGGTTCTCATTAGCGGGAGGTTAGAAGCGAAAATGCCCGTCTACTTGGCATTTTGAGCTGCCTACTTGATCGATAGAACATAATTTAAGGGCAATTTAAGTGGTATTTCCGATGTCTGTCATTTCTTTATTAAACAGATGATATGAAAGGACAAAGATATAAATGTTTCCCTCTGCTTGTCCCTGTCGGGGCTTCCGTGTTATAGTTAGTTTGTGCACAACTCCTATGTCGAGGGAGCCATTATTTCATTTCTTCAGATCTCCAAGAAATGTCCCAAACATTTTGAGTGCAGCATGGGAGCTGTTGAGTATTTCATTCGAGCAGGGAAATGTCAATAGACATGGATACTGGTCCCCCTCTTAATCCCCATTGAGCCTCTTAGTGCGCACACACTGTTGAATCTGCTAGTCCCAGTTGAGCCCGGCTGTGTACCGAACAGATGTATTGCTTTGTTTCATTTCAGCAACAATATAATGCAGGGAAATTAAATGGACACAAAACAAAAAAAAAATTTTACAAGTAAATTTTCTGTTATTAAGCTAAAACTTACCTCACTTCCACTCTTTGCATTTCTTGTCTACATGAAATATCACAGTAAGAATTTAAATGACACAGTTATCTCCCCTGCTAGTCACCTGATTGCATAGCTACCCACAATTCTACTTCCTTCTTGTTCCACTGCGATACATGGTCTGGATGTATCATAGCGGGGAGGTTGGGTGGGCATCACTGGAAGTGAGGTAAGTTTTAGCTTAATAACAGAAAATTTACTTGTAAAATTTTTTTGTTATTTGCGCTGAAAACTTACCTCACTTCCACTCTTTGCATAGAATGCCACCGTAAGGTAGGTGGGCAAACTGATACAATCCGTGGTAGTGATAAATGCCATACATAGTGACTAGTTCAAAGTAGAAATCATAGATCTTCTACCTCACAGAGGATCCATGAAATCATACAACAGTAATAACCTGTATGCCTATGGTACACAGGGAACCTCTGTTGCTACTCGGACTTCAAGGCTGAGATGCAATATACGCCCCCCCCTTTTTTTCGAAAGGGGCCGAGAGAAAAAATGCACTCACCCGCAAGCAGGGTTACAACTGTACGCCCGGACTTTTGTAGCTATATTGCTGGCCTCGGTCCCCCTGACACCCGCTGTGCGGTCACAAGTGGGCCGATAGAATAGAGGTCGTTACATGCCAACGTCATGTCCCGGAGATAGTAGGAGGCAAATGTCGTGTTTGACCTCCAGTAGCACGCCCTCATAATGTCAGTCACCGATCTGTTGGTCCATAGAGGCCATGATGCCGCTAATGCCCTAATCTCGTGACCCGAAACGTTTACAAGCGCGGCTTGCCTATCAGTAGCCGTGGAGTACGCTAGCCGAATCGTATTTTTGAGCCAACTCGAGATAGTGTTTTTACTTATTTCTTGTTTGGCTTTGGGATCGAAAGGGATAAACAAACGCCTCCTTCCCGCTCTGATCTCCTCTGTACGATTCAGGTAACACGCAAGAGCCCGAACCGGACACATTAACATGTCTGATTCAAGACCGGACGAAAGGAAATCAGATAAGGCTGGAATTGTGAACTCTCGAGATATGGAATCGTAGAGGGCTTGATTCTTGGCCACAAACTCAGGAACCGTTGTGAGAACTACCTTGCTCCAGTTCCTAGAGTGTCTGATGTTCCTTTTATCGAGCGCATGCAGCTCTGACACCCTAGCTGCTGAAGCAAGAGCCAACAAAAACGAAGTTTTGTATGATAAATATTTTAGCTCAATAGCTTCTATTGGCTCGAAAGGTGGCTCTCCCAATTGCCGAAGTACTAAGGCTAAGTCCCACTTTGGTAATTTCGGAACAGCCGACTGACCAGTTATCTTGTATGACTTGATTAGTGCAGATAAGTTTGGATCAGTCGAGGGATTAATCCCAGTACCCAGTAGAATAGGTTGAGCAATGGCCGCTCTATAACCTTCTACCGTAGCAGGCACCAGGCCCCTATCCCTGAACAGGTACAATAGAAACTCTGCTATCTCAGGGATAGTTGCGCAGGATGGATTAATATCCCTCTCTCCACACCAAAGATCGAAGATTGCCCACTTTGAGTTGTATACAGCGGAAGAGGACGGTCGAATAGATTGTGCCATTCGGCGCCCAACCTCCGCTGAAAATCCCGCCTGAGCGAAGTGCTGCTTGAGCACTTGCACACGTGGTAGTGGAACAGTCCTGGTTGGCTGTGGAATGTCGACGTTCCGGGCTGGCGCAGTAGATTGTGCCATACCGGAAGCTGTCTTGGTACATCTACCAGAAGATCCAATAGTTCCGGGAACCACGGCCTTGCTGGCCACCACGGAACAATCAGGTAAACGACACACATGTGTTCGCGGATCTTCTGAAGTACCTTCGCTAGGATAGCTGGAGGAGGGAACGCATATGCTACCATCCTTGACCAGTCCTGCGAAAGTGCGTCCACTGCATATGCCGTCGGATCCGGAACCGGCGACATGAACAGGGGCAGTAGATTGTTGCGCCGAGTGGCGAACAGATCTATGTGTGGCATCTCCCAGACATGAGCTATTTGTTTTAGTATGTCTGGGTGAAGTTGCCACTCCGTGGGAATTATCTGATTCCGTCGTGAAAGCGAATCCGCTAAGACGTTCAGTACCCCCGGGATGTGCCTGGCCAACACCGATATGTTGTTGTCCCAACACAGACCGAAAAAGATTTCCGCTTGGCTTTGTAATTGCGGAGATCTCGTCCCCCCCTGCTTGTTGATATAGGACACGACTGTTGTGTTGTCCGTCGCAACTAGCAGGTTCTTGTCGGTCAATACGCTCACCCACGTGCGGATGGCATGTGTCACTGCCATAAACTCCAACACGTTTATATGGTACGAGCGTTCCTCGATTGTCCATAACCCGGATGTCGACCTGGACTCGAGGTGGGCTCCCCATCCTTCCATAGATGCGTCCGTGAACAGGTGATGTGACGGACGAAACGGAAGTAGGGACACACCTGGCATAACGTTGAGTGGATCCAGCCACCATTGGAGGCATTGTTTGACTAGTGGTGTTATAGGAATCCACGGATTCAACTGCCTTTTCGACCCATTCGTGATTGAAGTAAATCATTAAGGGACGAAGCTGCAACCGCCCTCTTGGTGTTACGTCCTGTGTTGACGTCAAGAGGCCGATTATCGCAGCAAAGTGTAAAGCCCTGGCTTGAGATAACTTGAGGAACTGAGGTATCTTCGCTGTTATCTTTTGCCATCGATCTTCTGGGGGTTTGGCGAGAGCTCGTAGCGTATCGTATTCCACCCCCAGAAATTTGCTCCTTTGTGAAGGAATCAGCTCTGATTTCTCTTCGTGTGGGATGTATCCCAGAGAAGTCAACATCCTTAAGACAAACTGGGTGTCTAGGATTAACTGCTCCTTGCAGGCATTCCTTAACAGGGAGTCGTCGATATAAAAGTGGTACTTTATACCTAGACTGTGCAGGAATTGTGCCACTGGTGTAAACACTCGTGTGAACACCCAAGGGGAAGTGGATAGGCCGAACGGAAGCACTTGAATTTGGAAGCGTCGTTTGCCGACCTTGAATCTCAAGTACTTCCTGTCCCCCGGATGTATCGGGATATGCAGGTATGCATCCCTTAAATCCAGAGAAGTCAGCCATTCCCCTTGTCCGAGTACCGACCGGATAGACCGGAAGGACTCCATGCGGAAGTGTGGCGGTGGAGTGAGGTAGTCCTTGTTGAGGCGCTTTAGGTTTATAGCCATGCGCATCTCGGACGTGTCTTTCTTGGGGACCAGAAAGACCGGCGAATAGAACCCGGGTGACGTGTCCCAAACTGGAAGCTCTATTACAGCTGCCTTCTCTATCAGCTTGTCCACAGAGGACTGTATCGCTGATAGATGACCCGTTCGTAATGGTATACGAGACGGAAGGGGATGAGCAGTCAAGGGAGGAAGCGTGTCGAACAATAGGCGATAGCCGTATCTGATCGTTCGAATGACCCACGCTTCCGTCCCGATCCTTATCCAGTTCCTCCAAAACAACTGCAGCCTTCCCCCTACCGGAAGGTCTAGTTGCTGGGGAACTGGAAACGTTATGTCTCGGTGTTCCCGCCATACCGGAAGCCACCCGGTACGGCCCGATACATCAGGAATCCTTCTTTGACTGCTTAGATTTCCCCTTACCCTGCTTCTTATGGCCATAGGTCGATACTCTTGGCTCTAAAGAAGTAGGCGCTTGGTTATGCTGTTGGCCGGAAGCACCCTTATTAGCCTTGGAACTAGGCGGGTTCTTCTTAGCCTTCTTCGCCTTTGGACCCGACCCGGAAGCCATAGGTCTTTTAGACGAAGCACCGGAAGCAACTGACCTGTCATGCTCTATACGATCCATTTCAGGTCGAACTTCGGCAACAGCATCACCAAACAGTAAAGAAGGAAGCCGTAGATGTCTCTAGTAGACTCCTCTTTACAGCTTCCGGTGTGTAACTATGCATAAAAGGAATGAAGGCCTTTCTCCTTAAATACACTAGCATAGAAGATAGATAGGCATTGTGTACCAGTAAATCTTCTACAGCACCGGAAGCAATCTTCTGGTAGTCAAGAACGAGGTTTATACCCTCCTGTAACTGTTCTTGACTCTCCGCGCCCGACAGCGAAAATAAACCATCCTTTATGGCTTTAAGAAACCAGTCAAGGTGATTCGTAATCGCCACTCCTTGTCGAGCAGTTTCCTCAAGTACTGCGGCCTGTTTGTTCGTGCAAGGAACATCCGGATTACTAGGCACTTTAGTATTGCTAGAGCATAAATACTGAAAGTCGCCGTTCACCTCTGCAGACCGGAAGCTAAACGGTGAGTTATGTACGCCGTAACTTCGTGTGTTTGGCTTCTGTACTGGGAACGGACCAGAAGATCCTGCAGGGCGGAAGCGAGCTTTTGGTCTCAACCTTATAGCCCGTTCCTCCTGCGTAGTGGGTTCTGCTAACGTTCTATGGAATAAATGGCAGATAGAATGAATAGCAGTTGAGGCCGGAAGCGTGGTAGCCGTCCTCGTAACCCGGTTTGACTCTCCTGATTCAGTTTCAATATCCCCCGCATGTGGGACCGGAAGCTGCATATCAGGAATTAAGTCATAGATGCCGGAAATAAGTTCATAATATTTCCTAGCATCCGGATCAGTATTGGTAGGTTCATTCAATTCAGATCTACCGTACTGGTCCCTATCCACTTCCATAGCTTCCGGGGCTTCCTGCCAGGAGGGAGTATTGGAAGGGAAAGGGATAGTCCTCGACAAATTAGCTTCCGGTTTCCTAGACTGTTCAGTCAAAACCGGAAGCAGTGGCGTACTACTTCGGAATTGACTGGTCATCATCTCTCTCAATTCCTTCATTTCCTCACGTTGCTGTTCCATACCGCGCAGTATGGCAGCCAAAGTGGGATCAGTCACTTGAGAGTGGACCGGAAGCAAGGCCTGACGAGGTGTGTTCACACTCAAGGACCCTCCAGCTGGACGTGAGCACGGCCACTGTAAAGGTCGGTGAACGGGCATACGAGGTCGTAAACCGGAAGCACGTATAGGAGGACGCATCATACGATAAATTCCCGGTCCCGTACCTCGAACACCACCGGAAGCAGATATCTGACCTAAGCCACGCAAGGGCGAAGGTAGACCAGCAACCGGATGCCGCATAATTTGAACTGGTCTGATTGAGGGTTCTTGATAACGCAACTCAGACACAGGCAAAAAATTTGACATATTATGGGTACCTGAATACATACCATACTGCCGTTGTTGCGGGAACCTTAATCTCTGGTGGCCCAGAAGGCTCGTAGACACAAACGTCTCGGCAAGGGAACGAGGAAGGCCACCAGAGTAACCGGAAGCAGGTTGGGAAAATTCAGACAAACCGGAAGCAACAGTTAAAGGCGTAACTGAGCGACCGGGAAGTCCAGGCCTCGACAGCGTCGAGGAAGGTATTTTCCCAACCCCGGACCCAAATGAAAATTTAACATTAGGCTCCTCACTGGTGCTGCCCAAGTTTTCATAATCATAAGTTGACTCCGATCGAGCGATCGGAGTCCCCTGGCTTTCCCACGCTAAGCCTGGGTCCGTCACCGATTTCCCTTCATCGTCACATCCAGGCGTCCGCTCAATAGGAATCTCCACTTCCACAGTTGTCGTACCAGATTCCATATCCTCGATTACTCCTTCCACTTGTACCAACCGGGTCGATCCCTTACCTGATTGACCCTTCACCTGGCCTGAAATGGAAGTATCGTGAGCGGGGGGGGGGCGTTTGTTTATCTTTATTTACATCCAATAGGCTGACTAATGAAGACCCAGCTACTGAACTAACAAACCCCCTAGACTCCTCGCCTACATTAGTACGAGGAGACTGTGCTACATATGTCTCGTTTGCGAGATTGGCAGGCATAACAACATTATTTCCTTCGTTAGCTGCCAGAGAACCGGCCAGATACACCTGGAATATGCCGGGCGCCCACACAATACACTCTTCACAGGCCGTGTCCCATGTACAGATTCTACCCTGGCGGCATGGCGGACACACTGAGTGAAGGTCATAACTAGGCTTGTCACCTCCACAAGACATGCATGACATTTGAGACATATTTTGAGCCATTTTTACGCTGATAACTTAGAGAATACTTCCCAAAGGACTTCTTGCAGAAAATCAGACGTCTGAGGTAATCCAACTGTGAGTAGTTTCGCTAGAAAAGGCACTTTTTCACGGAGTTGACAATGTTTACTTCCAGCCCTACGAAGCAGTAGAACAAGAAGGAAGTAGAATTGTGGGTAGCTATGCAATCAGGTGACTAGCAGGGGAGATAACTGTGTCATTTAAATTCTTACTGTGATATTTCATGTAGACAAGAAATGCAAAGAGTGGAAGTGAGGTAAGTTTTCAGCGCAAATAACAGAGTTATTTTCTTTTAGACTGTCACTTCATTAATTCATTGCAGTGAATATAGCCTTCTAACAATGACGTGAAAACCATTAAGAATATTTGGGATCTTCAATTTGTACACAAGACTGGTCCATTATCTACAAAATTCATCTCAGATTTGAAATGAGCCAGCCAGCTGGTCAGTGGTTGTACTATCAAACCTGACCCCACACTCTGCCTTGTTGGCATACTGTAAACAATTTGGGCAGACACTGGCTCTGGGTTATTTGAATAAGAATAATTTTCTGTGGACTGGATAACTCAAATACTCCGCTGAGAATTCGTGTAGTCTTAAATGTCATGGTCTTCATTCCAGGATCATGAGCAGTTGACACTCAGCTAAAAGTACTGAGGGTCAAAAATATGGTATTGTGAATATACCAAAAGACTTGACTATTCGAATATTGAATTTTCGCCACATTATTTAAGTTAGAAATTTGACTGTCACACTTTTATGATCTGTTAATTGTATCATAAAGGATGTCAATACTACACATAAACACTTTATCTCAGGTTGAACTGAGACTGCCTTTGAGACTTTATTAGATGTTATAATGTATTAAATATCCTGGTAATAATGCTTACAATGTACAACAGATTTATATAATTTCATGCCTTTACATGTATAAGCCTATACATGTAGTAATTTTTTTTTTTTTTTGTGAAGATACAGACTTTGACATAGAAATGGAAACTTGTATTGTCTGTAGTGTGATGTACACATACACAATCATATATTTCTGCATCCTCTTTCGGTTATCTCATTGAAGGGGTTATCATAAGCAACATCTGATTGCCGTTTTCCCGAGTTTGAAACTTACATGGAGGACGGGCCTTGCCTTTCAAATTTTTTTTCTTCTACAAAATTTTCTTCTATTTTTTATTTTAGTTTTTTTAGTTTTTGATGGGTATCTAATTGGATACTGGTAGGCCTACATCGAGAAATTAAAAAAAAAACAAAACAAACAAATAGAAGAAAATGGGTGCATATTGTCTTCTCTGTCTCCCAATTGCATGAATGATGCAACCAGCTTACTAGGGAATAAATGAAAAGAACTACCATAGAATTACATAAGGTATGGCTATAAATTATTCATTCTATCAAAGTATTTGCTAATTCGGATATCTGTCCACAGAGTATATGGAAATCCAAATAGATACCCCTGAAAATGGATGAAAACAAGGCCTTTTTTATGTTATGGCTCTTCATCATGTTCATGATTGATAGCAATATATGCCATAGTACATGTGCATTCTGTAATTTTGACTACTTGGTGAAGAATTTATGATACCTACTCAAGGAATGGTTACTATTATGTAGTCTGGGAAATGTCAAGTTTTTACCTGGCAACCTAGAAATGGGGGGACCTCCGATACAAGGCCCATTCCCCCCTATCCCCCCCCCCCAAACACACACATACACAATTTTCTTCTCTATCATCAGGAGTCCTGGTAAATGGCTTTGTCGAATGTACTAATCCATTGATGACATTGCGTACTGTCAGCCAATCAAGTGATTCACTTTGATTTGTTCAAAGCAGAGGTCAAAAGGGTCAGGCAATATGTCAGACTGTCAGTGTGAGTCCCTCAGCATCTCGGCCCAGGGGTCGAAATAATATCTGCCTGATCGCCCATGACAACCTAAAATAGGCACAAGCAAGACTTTCTTGCCCCTTGCCCTGTCCGTGGGCAACCTTTTTTTTGCTCAGAAGCATATTGTTAACACACAACATGTAGAAGGGACAAGTTCATACGGGCAAGCAACTTTTAATTGAATCAGTTGCCCGAAAAAAAATTCGATCCCAGTGCAGCCCGCCGATCAGAAGCACAAGAATCACAAGGCCATGCCATATTTGACAGCATTGTGAGGATCAGCACTATCATGGGCCAGCTACATGTGAACCTTTTGGGCCACAGATCTACCTTCAGTTAGCATGTGCTCAGGAGCTGTTTTGAGCTCCGAAAAGGACCCCACAGGTGTGTTCAGAGACGGAGATATAAGTGTTTTGCCTGGGGGGGAGGTGGGATACAACGAAGCAATCTCCGCTCTTTTGCATAAATTTAGATGAGCTTCATGCAAATTTTGCCTTCAAATGTCATCTCAAATAATTTTGGACATTTTCATTAAAGATTGACTGTTCATATTCAAATAATTTTGTAATTTTCAGGAGAGGCCGTAACCTTAATATCTTTTCTTGTATATAGCCATTACAATTTGAATTTTGTGAGAGCATTTTTCACACGAGTAAGATTCAGTGGAATGTATATACTCAAGTGGGTAAGGAGGGTCTGCTGGGTTACGTTGTGAATGAATATACCCTATATTACAGTTAGACAGGACCAGTTTAACCAGTTCTTAATTCTTCACCACTTTCACACATATAATCCAAATACCTGGATAAATAAAGTGCAAAAGAAGAACCTGTAAACAGGGGTGAATAGGGACGATTCGGGTGGTTGGAGAGAGAGAGAGAATTAAGGTTTAATGTCGCGTTAAGCTATATGTATATAGCGACGATCAAACAATATTCTAAGTACTCAAGCCAGTAACTTAATTAGTAATCCAACACATTAAAACATACACATCAGAACTTACATGTATGTAAAAAACTGATTTCTCTCAAATAACCCAAGACACAGTCCTTTCTCACCCAACTAAAACGATCATCCAAAGCAGTCGCTTGATAAAAAGAATTTCTTGCGATCTTAAAACATTGCAGCCATTCTCCTGTATAAACATGTGCCAATATTCTGATGGCATTTTATGTCCACTCAAGGCGTTTGGACTATGACTTAGTTTTGAAAATAGCACAAATTTGAGGTCATTTTAAACCACAGAAAGCGTTTGTAGATTAATTATTTTTCAAAATTAATAATATGAAAACTGAGTTTCATAATTTCTAGTTTTAAACTGGCTTACTTGTTTACAAAACAACTCGAATGAGCATTTGAGAAGAGATAAAAAATTGTCCCATCCAGAAAAAAAAGAATTTTATTTAACATGGTGAGCGATTAGTCCCTGACCGCAGGTTATAAATCTATGTTTTCAGAAAATATAAATCAATATTAAACTTTTTGGCGTATTGAATTACATGTATCTTTCGAACCATGCATGTAGAAAATTATGGGTTAGGACTACTACAGTCAGATCATTTCATTTAGGAAGTTCCAGTGGTAGAGGCAAAGTTTTTAACACATTTTCTTAATCCAGGATTTGTTGTTTCACATCGCCGTTTTTTTGTCCCTGGAATGCATGCTTTTGAGCTGATTCAATTCAGTCCGTTCTCGTGCACGATATCACTTTTTGAAAACCTGCAACCGCGCGTAAATTTGGAACAATTTTTGCACGCGCAGTCTACCGTCGTTTGGATTTCACTGATGTTGGTCATCTAAGGTAAGATTTGTCTTTATTCCGCAAAGATTTTCTGAAGTTAATGTCGTAGAATATTTGTAAGATGTTTATCGAGCCACAGCAGAGCTAAAAGCCGGACGAACTCCGAGAAAATTGAGTCTACAGCGCCCCCATAGAATCTGTGGGGAATCTACGCAATGTTACGTGATAGGCCGAGTTGAACGGAGTAAGCTCAGTCGAGCGACGTTCAATATTGAACTACCATTTAGTCTGCAATTTCTGTATTTTTATTCATGGCGGCCCATTTTCTCAAGTTAATGGAGGTCCAATAGGGTGCAAAGGTAATAAATAATAAGTGCGCCATGGAGATGTTCGAGTTACCAACAGGGAAATGTATTTGTTATCGGCATAGCGTTGAGGGAAGGGAGACGCTATGAATCTTACCTACATGTATGGCACGCTTGGCATTTTATACCATGGTATATATTATTTACCGGCATCCTGTAAATGACGCATTGTGGCAGGGATGGCGAACCATACGCTCCCCTTCAGGTCCAACATATGGGAATTTCAGCCAGATTTTGGGAATGTCATTCTACTGTTAGCCTTGTACAAACCCTACCTGTGCATCCCACTGAGCATGCTGAAATAACAGTAGGTAATCCTGTGTCTACTTCCGGAAGTTGGAATCAAAGAAACCATACTCTCAAAACATAAACTGGACAGGTCCAGTCCGGGCGTGACCGGGTTTTAGTATGCCCCAAATTTACTTCACCATTATCACATGCAAAAGTTAGCCAGCGAGGGCAGGCGATGTGTGGACGGGAAGGTGAATATTCAAACATTGAAGTTATTGTATGAATAGCTGCAGGTTGAAAGATCACACTAAAATAACTTACTTGCCGTTATTTACTGGCCTTCAGTTGCTTGCTCCTCGTTGCTGCACCATTTATTCAGCATGGACAGGTTCGCGGCTATCTCGCGAGATCTTTCTAATTTGCATATTAAGGGACCAAATCATTTTGGCGCACATTACAAACAATGAAGGCCCACGACAAGTGTTAATTAAGTAATTTATATCCAAATAGCTGGATGACAAATCAAACTTGGCCTATATTCAATCTATATCGTCTGCAAACGAAAAATATAATTTCCAGTTTGTTATATCTAGACTGTCTTGTGTAAGGTTCTCGCAGGCAAATTATTCAGATGTTACATATTCATCCAAAATTAAATACGTTACTGTCTGTTTCATATTTAGAGGGATTCGGCAATATAATTTTAATTTGTCCGCAAGTATTGTCAGTAGCAAAATGCACCAGAAATCACAGCCACATTATAGATGTAGCCTACTGGTTATTTCTATAAAACCTCTTACCCTATACAATAAACCTGATTGAAATAGAAATCACAGCGAGTAGTGTCAAGTAAATAATACAATGTGAATGTGTGAACTGTAAGAATAATGCATGAAGACTGAATGGAATACCACAGATTATCTGATAGTAAGTCCAGCTTGGCACAGAACAATAAAATGTGTGAGAAAAAAGTGCGGTTTATGGATGGTATTAATCCCGGGTTAAAATCTGAATCATCAATGACAATAATGAATCTCCGGAACTGCACCGTTTTCTTTTCTGGTGTAACGAATATTGGTATCCCCTAAACGTTAAATCAGGACTAAGCACAAGCCCGAACCAAAGCGCAAATGGACGGAAATCGGGGTCTACATGATGCCACAACGCTCAGCATAATTACGGGTGTACGACAGATATATGACTGAATGAACTTACCGTCCAGTAATTATATGCATCCTGGCCTGTGATATCAATGGAGAAGGCTATCTAATGTTCCCGTTAACAAAGAAAACTGTGCAAACTGTATACAGCGATATAATTAGCGGTAACGAAAGTGAAACTAGAAGTCGGGAATTCCCCACAAGGTCTGCTCTGTGACAACGGTTGGAGTTATCGTTCCTGAACTGTACAATGGTGTGAGTTGTCTTTGACTGGATAGTGCAGATGGCGCTGCGGGAAAGTGTGAGATTTCATACGGGCAACTAGATGTTACATGTACGTGGCCTGATGTGTATAAAAGACGGAGATCAGGCATGAAAATCACTTCGGATCTGAACTGCAACCAGGTAACAGCTACTCTTCTATTGGGCTAATAGACTCCGTGCTTCGGATTTGAAAAATCTAGAAGAGCTAAAAATCGCTCTTCTAATTTTGTCAAGAAGAGCGATCACTCCTCTAAACATGAAGCTGCGCTATCCAAACCCCTCGGCTCTGAACCCCAGCTATTATAATAAGGGTGTCTCTACCAATTGATTGGCTTGTGGGAAGAAATATTTACCCATGGTATTGTAAGTGTACTTTCCTTGAAAAAAAAAAGTTTTCCTCCCCTTAAATTAATTTGTTTCTTGAACAAATTGAAAGAGCTGTATCGATGTCTCACCAAAACAACAGTACACATGGCTAGATAAATACAGTACATGTATACTAAATGGCACATGTATGTCATTTTCAAAACAGATTTGCAAGCATTCTTTGCATTGTCTAAGAGAATAAATGAATAAATCAGTCATCCAATCAATAAATAAATGTGATAGTATACTAACATGATAATAGAGTGGATTTTGTTAGATAAGGGGCATAACTCTGCAAAATACTTTCTGACACGACTCATTTTCGATAGGCATCTAGTTCAGGTCAAGAGAAACAACTGTATCACGTTAGGATGTTGTATATGGAACGGTTCTGAAATTATCACAACAACAAATCATAAATGGATTTTTATTTGTAAAAAAGGGGCATAACTCTGCAAAATATTGTCCGAGATGACTCATTTTCGATAGGCTTCTGATTTACGTGAAGATAAATAGATGTAACAAGTTTGGTTGCCATGCATGAAATGGTTCTGTAGATATCGCGGTAACGGATTTTATTAGACAAGGGGCATAACTCTGCAAAATACTTTCTGACACGACGCATTTTCGATAGGCATCTAGTTCAGGTCAAGAGAAACAACTAAATCACGTTAGGATGATGTATATGGAACGGTTCTGAAATTATCACAATAACAAATCATAAATGGATTTTTATTTGTAAAAAGGGGCATAACTCTGCAAACTATTGTCTGAGATGACTCATTTTCGATAGGCTTCTGATTTACGTGAAGATAAATAGATGTAACAAGTTTGGTTGCCATGCATGAAACGGTTCTGTAGATATCGCGGTAACGGATTTTATTAGACAAGGGGCATAACTTTGCAAAATACTTTCCGACACGACTCATTTTTGATAGGCACCTAGTTCAGGTCAAGAGAAACAACTGTATCACGTAATGATGTTGTATATGGAACGGTTCTGAAATGATCACAATAACAAATCATAAATGGATTTTTATTTGTAAAAAGGGGCATAACTCTGCAAAATATTGTCCGAGATGACTCATTTTCGATAGGCTTCTGATTTACGTGAAGATAAATAGATGTACCAAGTTTGGTTGCCATTCATGAAACGGTTCTGTAGATATCGCGGTAACGGACGGACGGACGTACGGACGTACGTACGGACAGCCGTACATGATGACGACAATACCCTTCGGCCAAATTTGGCCGAGGGGTAAAAACCCCAACTTTTAGAAGAGCTATTTACGAGAATGGGGATGTAACTAGTAATTTCCATTTGATGATTCTTCTTGGAAGAAAAGTATTAGTATTATTTTCAAACTTCTTAACATTATGAAATGCGACATCAATATTATCTGACAATCATGTATGAAATGTTGATAATAAACGTAAGCAAAACCAGTTACCCCTGATGTGTTTCATTCTTATCCCTTTATTTCTTTCTGTGCCTTTCCACTGACGATCTTTGAGAATTTTGTTTGCGCCAAACTTCTGTTACGGTACCATGCCGTTTTCGGCCGTATACGATAGAACACCACCAGTGTTCCGCCTTTTAAATGTTTCTAGTCTAACTGTTGGTGGAAGTTTTGTAGCCATTTCGCTTATTCGACGCCACAATCGATCAAACAAATCCCAAAATCAGACGAGCGCGCCAACAATATGTCCGTCGACACATCCACACACAGCTGTATCCGCCGCTGTGATTGGTCAGTATTTACACACAGCTGTAGAAATTTAACCAATTATAAGCGAGGACGTTTCGGTCCTCGGTTAAATCCGAACCAAGTTTAACTCCTTTGCCAGAAGAGCTCGCACACTTCCGGATTTTCGTGATCGAAACGTCTTGCGTTTTCATGGAAAGTTATTAGAGGTAAATAAAGATTATTCCATACGATAAATTCAAGAAGCGCGAAAAAAAGAGCCTCTAAATTTTGATTCAGGCGCATGATTGAGCGCTAGCGCGCTCGCGCTTCTTAAATCCGAAGCACTGTCACTGTATTGCATGCGGGGATGTGTAATCGATGGACGGTGCCTGTATGAAGAATGGGAACATAGGAAGTCCAGTGTCTGTTGTATTAGTGGAGGGTATCGAGCAGCAGTGTGGTCGGCGAATGCTGGGATGCGTTGGGGCGACCGGTAATATTCCAAGGGATATGGAATTGGGCTGCTGATACATGGGAGCTCCGAGCACTATACCGCACTGGCGATACCTAGGATCCAACTGTACCTACCTGATTGGAGTTCGAATGGAGAAGTCACTCTCACAAGCCAGCTTATGTGTTGGGGGCCCTGAAGTGTTCACGGTGGAGAGGCATAACGCTGTCTGAGAGCGTTCTCGCCGTGAAACGGGTGACAGAAAACTGGTACCAACCTGTGAGAGGAAGCATGGCGATTTGATGTGATCTGAGACGTTGAAGGAAGTCTATCGGAAGAAGGTCTGTTTTACCGGTCGTCGTGAGTACCTCAGTCTGGGCCGTTTACGGTGCCTACGAGCACGCCACCGAAGCAGCATCTCAAAACTGTTACAGACAGATTCGCTGCCAGTCCATTCCACGTTACGTGTGATACAAGTAGCAGACTTTTTTGCCTGCACTGCTTGACCCTTAAACATGAAGCTGCGCTATCGAAACCCCTCGGCTCTGAACCCCAGCTATTATAATGTAAGGGTGTCTCTACCAATTGATTGGCTTGTGGGAAGAAATATTTCCCCCTGGTATTGTAAGTGTACTTTCTTTGAAAAAAAAGAAAAGTTTTCCTCCCCTTAAATTAATTTGTTTCTGGAATAAATTGAAAGAGCTGTATCGGTGTCTCACCAAAACAACAGTACACATGGCTAGATAAATACAGTACATGTATACTAAATAGGACATGTATGTCATTTTCAAAAGAGATTTGCAAGCATTCTTTGCATTGTCTAAGAAAATAAATCAATAAATCAGTCATCCAATCAATAAATAAATGTGATAGTATACTAACATGATATAGAAATAATATGCAAACTTAACATAGGAATTAGTGGATTTTATTAGACACGGGGCATAACTCTGCAAAATACTTTCTGACACGACTCATTTTTGATAGGCATCTAGTGTCATTTTCAAAACAGATTTGCAGGCATTCTTCGCATTGTGTAAGAGAATAAATCAATAAATCAGTCATCCAATCAATAAATAAATGTGATAGTATACAAACATGATATAGAAATTATATGCAAACTTAACATAGGAATTAGTGGATTCTATTAGACACGGGGCATAACTCTGCAAAATACTTTCTGACACGACTCATTTTCAGTAGGCATCTAGTTCAGGTCAAGAGAAACAATTGTATCACGTTATGATGTTGTATATGGAATGGTTCTGAAATTATCACAATAAATCGTAAATGGATTTTTATTTGTAAAAAGGGGCATAACTCTGCAAAATATTGTCCGAGATGACTCCTTTTCGATAGGCTTCTGATTTACGTGAAGATAAATAGATGTAACAAGTTTGGTTGCCATGCATGAAATGGTTCTGTAGATATCGCGGTAACGGATTTTATTAGACAAGGGGCATAACTCTGCAAAATACTTTCTGACACGACTCATTTTCGATAGGCATCTAGTTTAGGTCAAGAGAAACAACTGTATCACGTTAGGATGTTGTATATGGAACAGTTCTGAAATTATCACAATAACAAATCATAAATGGATTTTTATTTGTAAAAAGGGGCATAACTCTGCAAAATATTGTCCGAGATGACTCATTTTCGATAGGCTTCTGATTTACGTGAAGATAAATAGATGTAACAAGTTTGGTTGCCATGCATGAAACGGTTCTTTAGATATCGCGGTAACGGACGGACGGACGGACGTACGAACATACGGGCGTACGTACGGACAGCCGTACATGATGACGACAATACCCCTAGGCCAAATTTGGCCGAGGGGTAAAAAACCTGACTGTTAAGGAGTTACAACTATATTAGGAAAAGGATCTTTAGGGCACATACTACTGAAAAATGTTCTCAAAGAACGATCACGATTAATTCTACCTTGATTAGGGAGGGTTAATTATGCGTTACGTGTGTTACATCGGACAAAACGTGATTTATTCATATACGTGATTTAAACTCAAAATCGTCTGATTTGTACACATGATTCAATCTAATGTGTAGTTATTTTTCAAGAAGAATAAACACTTTTCTATACCAACATGGTGTGGAGCCATAAATATAACAATTGGAGGAGGTGGAAGTCTTGCGTTACGTGTGTTACACTATTTGTTACGTGTGTTACACTGTCTGAATTTACCAAAGCAAATTTAATCTAGAAGTCAAGTGACTAAATTTTTTTTACACATTGACAGAATAAGGTATAATTTATTTGGTAAATCTTTCAAACCTTTCATATGATTTTGAGTTTAAATCACATATATGAGCAAATCTCATTTTGTCTGTTGTAACACACATAACACACAATTAACCCTCCCCTATTTAAGATTGAATTAATTATGATCATTCTTCGAGAAAAAAAATTTGGTAGTATGTGCCCTAAGTAACCTTGTCCTAACATAGTTGTAACTTCTTAAGAGCAATTTTATTTTTAGGGTGCACCATGCAAATTGTAACACACGTAACGTGACATGGGCCTTCTTAGCAGTACACAGTAGGTGTACTAGAAAATGCATCTTACCAGTAGTAGATGTCATGTGGTTGGTGGAAAATGACTATTCCAATATTTTTTATGATTCAGAACCTAATATTTTGAATCTAATAATCATTTCGCTGGAAATAAATCTTGTTGAAATAGACTGTCTTTAATCAAGAAGCATGTAACACACGTAACATTCCATGTAACTAAGGCTCGATTTGCGGGCCTGCTGATATCTAAAATTAGGCCAAACGTTGGGTGTAGCAGGTCATCTTCCATATTTTTACCTCCCATTTATATATGTTATGGAAAAACAGCAGGTCATCAGAAATTTTCTAAAGAAGGCCTTGGTGTAACACACGTAACGTTACGTGTGTTACGTGCAATTAACTAATTAATTATCAAATATAAAGACAATGTAGCAATTAAATTTTATGTGTATCACAACAGCAAAGTTAATGTACCTTTGCATATGAAAAAGTATTAAGCTCCTGTTATTTATGCGCTCTACTGTAAACTTTTATATATTTGTGTTACGTGTGTTACGCCACCTGCTAGACAGTAAATTCTAGTTGTTAACACCTTTAAAATTTTATTTCAACGAGAAACGGTCATTATTATTAAGAAGACAATGTGTTATCCAATGATATTTTGGAGTTTCACTTGAAAACCAACATAACTTAGCAAAAATGAGTCCATTAACTCTTTAGGTGTGTTTTGTCATTAGAAAATGAGAAAAAAAAATAGTTGACTTCACCTGTAATTATCAGACAGGTGTGTACTAGAAAATGCAAACTACTGTCCCAACAAGTAATCTGGATCTATCTGCTACAATAAAATCACAAATTTTGTCCACATTAACATTTTTAAAATTTGGCTTGTTTGGACCACTTCCTGTGGAATGGGCCGTTATATTAGACCACATCATCTAGCCGGATACATCCCGAGGAGAGGATCCTCGCAAGCCAGACTACGCCTGGATAGAAGTCAGCCGAGATCACGGTTATTAGACGAACCTAGGGCGAGATAGTAATCACACGGAAGAAGTGGCATTGCCGATACGTACAAACCAGGTGAAGACAGACGTATCCACGGTGGGAAGACGAACCGACCTGTAGAAGCGAATAGGTACCTACAAGGTCAACAGACGTATCCACGGCGGGAAGACGAGTCTATCTCTTGGAAAATACGTACCTGGGGAAGACGGGCATATCCACGGTGAGAAGACAGGACACATTCAGGGGACTTTCTGGGGGAAGATATACTTACCTTGGAGGGAAGACGACATGGAAGCATCCTCGCAAGACAGATTACAACTGTGGAAGAACGGACATATCCACGGTGGGAAGACGAACCTCCCTGTAGAGGGGATTTCTCACAAGTAGAAGCAGACGTATCGACGGTGGGAAGACGGAGCAGTCTCTGGGACCATACATACCTGTAAGGGGAAGACGGTCATTCCACGGTGGGAAGACGGAGCAATCTCTGGGACCATACGTACCTGTAAGGGGAAGACGGTCATATCCACGGTGGGAAGCCACAACGTTTTCCGGGGACGATATACCTACCTTACAGAGAAGAGAGTCGATATATCCATAGCCTCGCTCCAAAAACCGGGAGAAGGGAGGACGTCGAGCCGCTATCCTTGGCCTCGCTCCAACAACATTCCATACCAAGAGAGGGATCAGCAGCCAGGCCGCCCCTACGATCACCTACCGTGTGGAAAGGGCCAGCAGCCAGGCCGCCCTTTACATGGCGCGTGTATTTAATAACTGTACATATTTACATCTTTACTCTCGATCATCCTGTATATTTGACTGAATATTATAAGTTATACCAGTGTCTTGCATTGGTATATAGGCTGATATTTCGTCGAGAAGATAAATATTTTCACGAGCCCGAAGGGCGAGTGAAAATATTTATCTTCGAGACGAAATATCAGCCTGTATACCAACGCAAGACACTGGTATAACGAATTTATCACATTGAAGAGCTATTTTTCTGGTTGGTTTAACATATATCACCAACTCAAAAGAAAAACAGGCATAATTCAACGTTGAACAACGACAACGTAAGACATCGTGAGTCGGACAGGCAGCTTCGATCTCTTTTCGATCTGTTCCGCGATGAACAATATAAAACTGGATGAAATACTTAGCTGACATTCTGACGTTCCTGCTTATGTGGCATATAAAGCTTTGGATGATAATTTATTTCTTATCTTCATCCGCAAATACACAATTTGCCTCGCACAACTTGTTCCAGTAGCGGAACTCGCCCATACAAACTCGCGCAGACAAATTCGCCTGAAACAGGCTTTGCCTGCAGGTGTTGCACGCGCGTCCTTGACTGCGTTGGTATATGGGCACGCGCGTCCTTCACAGCATTGGTATACGAGAATTCTGAATTGGTATACCAACGGTGGATAACGAATACGGTCTAATGCACTATGGTAATTAACCAATCAAAACCCTACAATTTACTCTGAAATGTGATAATATTGCATATTATTTGACTCTATATCAGCCTTGGTTGTCTCTACACTCTCCTACTTTCTCGATCCAGACAAAGTGACAGGTCGAAGTGAATCTCTAGTTGGCAAGACAGGGCCTGATCCAGGCCGTTTTTGAACCCGTTATAACGGGTTTGGGCGCCATGAATTTGGGCGCCCAAATGAGAAAAAAAAAAAAAAAAAAAAAAAAAAAAAAAAATATTTTTGTTAGCAAATTCCCTCTGAACAGGCTGAAACCTATATTAATGCAATTACTATTGCCAAATATTAAGTTATCAGGCTGTATTTAGACCATTCAATACTCCCACAGCTTCCATGGGCTTCGACAGTCCCACATCGCGGCCTATTTCACTATAACTTATCACACTCTGCGCCAGGTAAGGGTGCCCAAACTAAAAGTCTAGATCAGGCCCTGCAAGAACTAGTGCCGGCAGGGACAGCGGCCTGACAGCTTGTACGCTACCATATAACGAGACCTAGCTCAGCTGCGTCCCGTTCATTGACCGGCCCGGCACACGTTACACTTGTTTAATACTTTGGCAATCCGAAATTGACAATAAATCAGAGTGTATCATGTCCAGTAGTTCAATCATGAACGTCGCTCGCATGGGCTTACTCCGTTCAACTCGGCCCATTAGCGAACAACGGTGCAGATTTCCCACATATTTTATGGGGGCGCTGTGGACTCGATTTTCTCGGAGTTCGTCCGGCTTTTAGCTCTGCTGTGGCTAGATAAACATCTTACAAATATTCTACGACATTAACTTCAGAAAATCTTTGCGAAATAAAGACAAATCTTACCTTAGACGACCAACATCAGTGAAATCCAAACGATGACAGACTGCGCGTGCGGTTAAGGTTCGAAAATTACGCACGGATACATGTTTTCAAAAAGTGGTATCGTGCACGGAAACGGACTGAATTGAATCCGCCCAAAAGAATTAGATTCCAGCGGACAAGAAACCGCGATGGAAATATAGATAGAAATATATATTCTCTTCCCACTCTCTCACCAAAAAAAGTAGTGGCGTTTAATGAGCAAACGCTGCATTGAAAGATTTAACAATATTATATCATTTAAACATTTATTCACATACTGAACTGTACACAGCTATTTTCATCTATTAAGGAGGGCAATATTCTGGAATCAAAGCAAGTGATATTTTATGTGATCTCAATTCGTAGAATTTGCTTTTATTTCCATCGCGGTTTCTTGTTCCTGGAATGCATGCTTTTGAGCGGATTCAAATTCAGTCCGTTTCCGTGCACGATACCACTTTTTGAAAACATGTAACCGAGTGTAAATTTGGAACGTTTTTCACGCGTGCAGTCTACCGTCGTTTGGATTTCACTGATGTTGGTCGTCTAAGGTAAGATTTGTCTTTATTTCGCAAAGATTTTCTGAAGTTAATGTCGTAGAATATTTGTAAGATGTTTATCTAGCCACAGCAGAGCTAAAAGCCGGACGAACTCCGAGAAAATCGAGTCCACAGCGCCCCCCCATAAAATATGTGGGGAATCTGCACCGTTGTTCGCTAATGGGCCGAGTTGAACGGAGTAAGCCCATGCGAGCGACGTTCATGATTGAACTACATGTCCAGATGTGTAAAATGAAGATGGTCCCTCAACTAAATTATCTCCCCTCGATCCTCATCACTGTGGGTGTCGAAGCAATGAGACGACGAGAGCAGAATCTGCACGAACGAAAGCTAGCATTTCAATTTTTCCGGCATGTTGATGTGTGCTGTTTTTGGCAGTTACGAAGGCAAAGCTTCCAAATTTTCAAATTGTTTTACTCTGACTTGAATCAAGGTACAGCCATTTAACCTGAGCACATGACTCGTGTCGGTCTTATTTGTCAGGTGAGCTGAAAAGATTTTTTTAATTTGAAAAATTTATCCCAGACGTTGGAAAGGCTACTTCTGTTTCTGGGTAGGCGTTTTCTAAGGTGCATCTTTGAACTTTTTGATGAGGTAAGAGGAAATTGAACGCGAGAAGTCGTTCCACACCCTACTGAATCGACAAGTGTGATTATAGGT